>PPHD01008778.1:0-15786 GCA_002909625.1 Bambusicola thoracicus | reverse complement strand
AAAAAAAAAAAAAAAAAAAAAAAAAAGGTAGAAACCTTCACAGGAACAAACAGACTTTGTTTCGTGTTGTTCGACAGTGCTGCTCATAGGCACTCAGACCACAATACCTAATAACAGTAGCTACTAGTAGTTTAGTTACCAGCATGTGGTAAGATATGTCATGCAAATAATATAATAACTGATTCCATTTTTCCTGATACTATGCATATAGTTCATAAGTTGAAACATGACTTTGAAGTCTGTTCTTGTCTTCCACATTGTTTCATATAATACTCTCACTGATTGGGGTTTTTCTGTACAGCAATTTCAGTGTTATGTTTGGAGGCTAAAAGGAGAAGATATGAGAAGTCCACAGTAACTGTATTACTCCATGTGATTTGTCTTCCACTACTTACGTTCTTCATTTTCTCTTTCATACAGTTTCCTTAGGGTTCTTTTTATATGATACACTGTCATCCAGGGAGGATATAGTACCATTTTTTTAACAGCTGTGAAAAACAAAAAGAGTACTAATAAATATTTCACAAGTAATACAGGATATTCTTGAATAATAATAGATCAATGACCTTTAAATTCATTTTAGACTGCACATTTTGTAGATTTCTTTGTGGGTCTCTGAGGTTTTCCTACTTTCCTCTTACTCATTGAAGTGGCTGAAAAGTCACGCACAACCTGCCTGTTTGAAAGCAGGACTGGAAACATAATACAGATATTGTTTCCATGTGAAAATCTTTCGGTGTCAGTCAGCAGTTCTCTGGATGGGCATGCATACACACAGCTCCCGGGGGAGCTTCACTCCACTAAGCTGCACTTGGTTCTCCTCTTCGAGAGCTTGATATTTATAGCCTTGGGGGTCAATGGGGTTACAGTTCTCTAGCCTGGCAAGCTGTTTCACTAAGGCACACTAAAGTTTTTGCAGAACTAATGATCTCTTGTGAAAAGAGGTAGAATTCAGGGTCTCCTTTACGGTATTCCTCTTGGACAATGTTTTCTTCATGCTCGGTATGTACTGCCTCTTCGTTTTTGCACGTTACTGCTGGAGTCCTAACCACAGGTAATTGGTGCCCTTTATATCTCCAAGGCAAATAGCAGTGAGCTGCAAGAAGCCAACACTTTATTTCCTTGTGTCTAGTCACCAGAGTACTTTTTTTTGGACCTACTGCACGTAGGATGAAGCAGATATCTCACTGCTGCTCCAAACACAGATGAAATTTAGGGGCAAACTGAGACAAGGAAATGTATCCTATTTGCAATCCAGTGGCAAACAGAACATTTCCCTGAAAAGCACCAAGGCACAGATGTAGCAAAGACACAGTGGAAGGCTGGTTTACACCAACACAAGGGATCTTTCCTCTGTCATGTCCCTTTCCCCTCTTGCTGCCCTGTGACCAGAGGACCCCTGCAGGGAAACAGCAAGGCAGTTTTGATAACTGTGTTCCTGCCATGTATTAGGAGATATATTGTATTTATTTGAATGAATATAACATTTTCATCTGACAGAGGGATATTCTCAAAGTACCATTCCCTGACTTCTGATAGTTCTCACAGTGTGGTGTTATCACTGCAAAGAAAGCTCATAGACACACAAATACAATGTCCTTTAATAGTTCAGTTCCTTCTAGGACTGCAGCTTTCCATGTCAGGGCTGGATACTTGGCCTCAATGAATTCAGTCAGAGCTTTGACCAGACTCTGGATGGAACAGTTACATTAGGCAAAGGATGACCAACACTACCTGCACTTCCACTAGTCAGAGGCTGACTCAGACTTACAGTGTGAGATTTAATAGTTTCTCTTTTTAATTTTTTTCCTGATAAGAAGAATAATTCTGGAAATTTTTGCTGCTCATATTCTTTCCCTAATTCTTGCTAAACTCCTCTGTGAAGTCCTCTGTCAGCAAGTATTTCCTTACATATTTTAGAATAAAGCATTTTGATTTGTGATTTTTTTTAATCTCACAGAAGATCTCTCTGGTTTTATGGTGCAGAGCTGTGAGACATAAAGCTTCAGTCATGCCTTCCCACATTCCTGCCTGGAAATGGGTATTGTCTGGCTTGCAGTTAACAACTTGGACCATGGGCCACTTCCATCCAGCCTACTTCTTTGTGCCAGGGAGCAAGGAACAATTTGCGCACAGAGCAAACACAGCTGCATGCCTCCTCCTGTGCATGTGACACTCAACACAGCCTACCAAATTCTTCCTACTGCCATTGTGTTAGAAATATTGAAGGGCAGTTATACCAGTTGAGAGTAAAAGGAAAGGAAAAGATGGAGAAAACACCAATCTAACACAAAGGCAGAATTAAATCCATTTTTGATTTATGAAGTACAGAAAGGACCAAGATAGAACATGCAGTAATTAGTTCATCTGAATTCATCAACATTCCCCATATTCTCAAAAGTGTGTTGGTTGAGACAGCTCTGACCAAATGAAAAAACAGGCATTTGTGACACATGCTCCTTACACAGTAAAAATTTCCAGGTTCTCTACATTATCCAAGCATGATCGAAACAGATCAATATTGTAAATACTGTCTCCTAATTGCTCTCACTGTTTACATCTGACTCTGCTATACCCTCAGAAATGCAGCAAGTTTTAATAACCATCTTTTTGATGTCAATGATTTCCCAGCCTGATATGAGATATTATGCTGACACACGTATCTGTCTTCCTGTTGTGTACAAGGCAGAGCATTTTGTAAGAAAGTGCACTGCAGCAGTAAGAGCAGTCAATAATTCTTTTGGCCTAACAGACTCTATTAATTTTAAATTTCTGTCATACAACCAATTTCTTGGCACTTATGTTGGCTTTCAATAAGTCATTTCAGCTAACTTAGAGGATCCTTTAGATTTTAAAGATGCTTTGAATTTTCTTCTGAATACACATAGCATTTTATAACTATCAAATTGTTATAGATGGTTACTCACAAAATAATACGCTTTTTCAAAACCCATAATTTACTAACTGCTCTGCTACTGAATTCCTTAACTTGTCCCACTAGAGTGGGTCATTTTTCTCTCATTTTGATGTGCTTAGCAATACCTTGGCATTTTTCTTCCTTATTTTGTATTTATGGAAATAAAAATACATTGTCTGCAATTTTCTTAAATGCAAGAAGTTTGATATAACAAAATGCTCTTGCACTGAATCTAATACAAAATAAGGGTTTTTATCAAAGAAATGTAAGGGTCTGCTGTGGATTTAACTATATTAGTATTACTAAATCATGCTCCCCGGGGAGATGAATGTGCTTATTTCCTTTGGTTCCTCTGATGAAGGCAAGCCTTCAACTTCATTTAAATTCACTGAAACTACTACTACACATAGACATAAGTACATAGTTACATGCTCAACAGGAGTTAGAATTTTATGACTGGTATCTCTCACTATTAGGGAAAAAGAATAGTCCAGAGTCCAGTAGAGGAGATGGCTGAATGCATCTGCGATTCACTGTGGAAAGACCACCCATCCTCAGAGCCATGGCCTGACACTCAGCAGCACATGCAGAACATGGACACAGTTCCTTTGCACGGCAAGGGTAATGTTATGTGTAGTGAGGCATTTAAAATCTGCTTTTATTGCAAAGCAGCTCTGCACACACTAAAGACAAAGAAGGATTTTTAAAAAGCTGTTTTGTGGAGTGAGTGAAAAGCAAAGTTTTTCCAAGACAAGAGGGCAGACTCAGAAAACATCGCTTGGAATCTTCTGACCCGTTTCCTCCTGCAGGGTGAGCCTGAAGTGACACAAATGTGGGCAGGGAAGGGTTACAGCTTTCCCAGCTGTTCACACAAAGGGACACTTTGCACCTGTTCCCAGTGAATGAAGGTCTGCTTTGTGTGGAAGCAGTTCATCACCCGCGGCCTTGGCGTGGGGCCTTGGCGTGGGGCAGTGGGGCAAGCCGGACAGGAGCACTCTGGCTGGAACCGGGCTGGGAAGGAAGAGGGAGGCTGTTTCAGGCCCCTTGCAATCAGGCTTCATTAGCTTTAATGTGCAAATATGCCCCCACCTGCAGGCTGATGTCACAGCAAATGCAAACAGCAGGGATGGTCAGCTAAGTGTGAGGAAGAGAATGTGTACTTCTTATTTTAATCCCAGCGCTATTTAGTTTACTGTATTTGCTCTAGGCTGGCATACTTTTCACAGCTACCAGTGAGCTATTATTCAGAAAAAAACTGCTCCATACCATGCCAGTGTAGTTATAAAACAATGAACTCAGCACTAACTTTGATGTCCTTTTAGATCTCCATCTTCTCATTTATGGTTTCCCTCAGACATGGACACCAGATGTGTGTAAGGCCCTCAGTGGGTGGGTGATCTATGGGACCATGGGGGACAGGACCAGCAGGGCATTTGGGCTCCTTGGGTCATCTAGGCTTCAGGTTGGCACAGCAAAGGCATGAGCTATGGTCAGAACCAAGAACGGACAAGGAGCCAGGCATGTATTTCTGTACTGAAAGAGAATTAAAAACAAAATCCCATAACTAAAATAGCCGCTTCTCATTTTCTCGTGTCAGCTGGTGACCCAGCGGTTTAAATCCTTCTCCTCTTCAGTGCAGGGGTCACAAGCAGGGCATACCGGCTACCCGTCTGGGCTGGTGCAGCAGCAGTGGGATAGAACCAGATTTCCTCTCTATCTTCACCCTCTGACCTTCAGAATGTATCACCCCCTGCCCCCACTTTAATCCTGGGGTCTTTACTTCAGAGTTTATAATAAATCAATAGACAGTAAAAGAAAATCCCTGTGGGAGCAACCATTGTGGCCCTGGTATAGAAGCTTAAGTTCCCCACCTGCCACTTGACCAGTAAAAAGCTTGGATTCCCCACTCCAGTCCAGATTATGTAAAACTATTCAAATCCTGAGTGACAGTATTTATGAAGACAGCTGTTGGCTTCTCCAACTGGGGGAGGCAGGGGCAAATGCTGTGGATCCAGTAAAAGCAGTCCTGCTATTCACCCTCTCACAGATGCTTACAATACATGCTTATGTTTTATTTTTTTGTTCAAGTGGAGGGAAACAAATAATTGATGAGAGAAATGAATAACTCCCAAACCAACAGATCTCACAAATGTCCGTTAGGAACAGTCACTGATTTAGAGACTGTTACCCTCATTCTCACTTCTCCTTGTCCTTTCTCTCCCCACTGTGTTTGGGTCATATTGTTCATCACAAAAAGTGGCAGAAGGGGATAGGGGAGATGCCTTGTAATCTGGTCATTTGTCTAGGCTACCTGGATTAATACATTTCTGTGAAGAAGATTACACTGGAAAGATTCTACCATGTTTTCTTTTTCAGTCAAAGTTTAGGTTCATCTCACTGAACCTCTGCTGTTGCCAAGTACTGCCACTCCTGGTGGTATTTTGAACTACATTTTAGCAGCAGAGGTTTGAAATTCAGTAAAACAAAGTGATTTCCAGTGGCAGTGGTTACCATGCACTGCGAAAGGCTCAAGCAAGAATCCCAGCCACTCATCTTTATGGTCAATAGTGAAAGTCTTGTTGGCAACTGGGTTCTAAATATTGATGTTGCAATTACTGGAGTAATTGGAAAAGCCCATATGTTTACACTTCACTTTTTTAAAGACTGGGGAGGACCAAATTCTGCTTCCACAGAAGTCAGAAAAGTCATTTCTTTTACTGGGAAGTGTGCCACACCAGTGAAGTTTTAGTGAGTGTGCAATGTTCATTTGACCGATGTCACATCTGAGAACAGCTCTAACAATATGATATATCAGCATTTGATTAAACGTCAAAGACACATGACAAAAATACACATAATAAACCTATGACCTTAATATTTTCAGTCTTATCTTTAGTTCTGATCAGGAGCTTATTTCTTATCTTTGTTGCATTTATACTGTTACATTTGTCATGTACAGACTACGGCCTTTGTTTGGTTTGCAAACAGAGGCACCATAAAATTGTACCAGGAGGAAAGTCGTAGGCTCTGCTGCACATAGGCTGCCCTGTTGCAGCCAGGCCAGCCTCAGAACTCCCTCCTCCTGGCACTTCCAGGCTGACGGGTAGTGCAGGGCATGGCCATAGACCTCGTGCTCCCCCTGCACTCCCTTTGCATCAGATTTGTCTCCTGGAAAGGCAGTCATCAAAATGCAGTCATCAACTGTAGCTAGTCATCTAGGCTTCCTAACAACCATGAAGGAGAATCATAGAATGGCTTGGGTTGGAAGGGACCTCAAGGATCATCAAGTCCCTACACCAATGCCACAAGCAGGGCTGCCAGCCACTAGATTAAGTATTAGATCAGATTACTCAGGGCTCCCAAACACCTCCAGAGGCAGGACATCCACAGCCACTCTGGGCAGCCTGTTCCAGCACCTCACCACTCTCTCAGTAAAAAATTTCCCCCTGACATCTAATCCAAATCTACCATATTTTAGTTTAAAACCATTCTCTCTTGTCCTATCTACTCATGTAAAAAGCGATTTCTCCCGTATGTATAAACTCCCTTTAAATACTGGAAGGCCACAATGAGATCTCCCTGCAGCGTTGACTTTTCCAGGCTGAACAAGCCCAGTTCCTTCAGCCTGTCTTCACAGAATAGGTCCTCCAGCCCTCTGATCATCTTCATGACCCTCCTCTGGACCCTCTCCAAAATCTCCACATCTTTCCTGTGCTAGGGGCCCCAAATTTGGACACCATATTCTAGATGGGGCCTCATGAGGGCAAAGCAGAAGGGGATCATTACCTTCCTCACCCTGCTGGCCACCCCTCTTCTGATGGAACCCAGGGTACCTTTGGCCTTCCAGGCTGCAAGCACAGACTGCTGGCTCACACTGTAAGTTTTTCATCAACCAGAACACGAGATATGTGTACCTCCAGAGGAGCATGCCTCCCTTCAAGCTCACTTTTGGAGAGAGGCTGGATGAATTGCCCTCTGGGGCTGCACCTTCTACATGGGCTACAAAGTTAACTGGGTCCCTTAAAATGAATTGAATAATCCTGATGCAAGACACTGACAGTTTCTTTTGCAAAAGTGAGTAGCATTTTATGCAAGCTATGAAGAAATTAGAAAATTAGGATGGAAGGCATGCAATTCTTCACAGAAGTTTCTACAAGTACAGTTATACTGCATTTCAAGTTAATTATTTGACCATGCAACTGCTCATAGACACGTTTTATGCATGTAGCAAAAAATAGCAGATAGAAAGTGTTTACACTTCCCTGCTTTGTCTTGTCAAAACATGCATGTTCATTTGTTCGCTATTTTTTTCCCAAGAAACATTGCCATAATGTACAAAATTTCTTCACACAGAAAGGAGGCAGGAGTCACGGACAGTTTCCAGCTCTGCCCCTATAGTCATCCCCTCAGAACATCCTCTAAAGTGGCAAGGACAAGGAGAGAGAAACGCTAAAGACTTATTTGAGAGAAGCATGTTGGGGAGGTAATCTCCTTGATGGAGTTCAAAGTACCCTCACATAGACTGAGCAGCAGTTTCCCACTGGTGCTGCCAATGGGAAAGTTCTAGATTAATACTGGAGCTGTTCTTCCCACACTTGTTCGGAACATGGAGCCCTCCCCAGCACTGACGTCAAGAGCCTGTCCCAGGCACCTGGCACATCATGGGATCGTGCTCGAGCAGCCTGTTAACCCAGCAGATATGTTAAATGGAGTGAACTTGGCAGTTTAAGTTCAGTCCCAGAGATAACATTATCAGAAGAGCCATTTGTCTCCAATGGGAGCAAACACAGGCATCTATCAGGCTCCTTCTTTCCACAGCTCTTGCCAGAAATTAACAGGAAAAAAAAATAATAATACCAGAACTTCTTGTATCAGGGTTTTTACTACCTTTATGGATGGTGTTTTATTTGATTTTATGATCTGTCAGGCTATTCAGTCGGTAGCAACAGCAAAGCAGCAGCTTTAACCAGAAGAGCCTCAGTAAAAACCCATATCACTTATGTAAGGTTTCTCTTCCAGGCTGCAGCAACATTCTGATCTGGCCACAGCAGCACAGCAATACAGGCACTGTTACCGAGAATATGAAGCTGTGCAGTTTTCTTCTTTATCAATTCATCATCCATTCTTCCCTTTTGAACTATTCTAGACTTCAACACACACCAAGTTCAGAGAGAGTTCATGCTCACTGCATACACTGGGAGGGCTGAAGTCTTCAGTTTCCATTTCACAGGAATCGTTGCAGGTTCACAGAGCGGGCAAAAGGCGACACCTAACATTTGTGCCAGCCTGGCACTCTCTCTGTGCTGCTCAGACTCCCAGCTCTGCTCCTCACAGAGCTGAAATGGAAATCCATTCGCAGCCAGAAAGCCTTGGCACATCAAAGGGGTGCTGTCAAACTGGCAAGCCTAAAATGCTATCTGTCCTCTCTCTTGTCTATGTTTGTTTGCAAAATCCACATTATCTTTTCAATATAGAAGTGTTTTATTTCCAGGCAGAACTTTGTGTGAATACTTTTCTAGGTCAGTATCAATGTCAGAATCAGTAAGAGTCCTAGTTCATTGATTACACAGGGGAAAAACAAAACAAAGTACCCATGCACAAAAAAGGGAATAGGGTGAAGGCATCTCAATGAAGGAACAGCTCTGTTTGGGCTTGCAGAACAATATCAGAAATGACTAACAAAGCATAGGTTTTTGAAAGTTAGGGAAATTATATGCCATGCACCTTCTCAAATATTGGCTTCATATTCTATATTTAAATGGAGGGATGATATATTGTTTTAGCTAATTGACTTACCCGTGGCCTGCAATAAACAGTACATCATCAACAGGCATCAGCATCATGCACTGCAGTGCATACTAAAGGGGGAAGGGGGGGGAAGATTCCTAGAAATGGAAATATCTGTGACAAAAAGAAGATGAAAGAATTATCAATGAACAATGCATTCCCAATACTAATAAGTACAACACTTAAAATCTTTTGATTCCTAGTGAGATGCTTACCTCCAGTAGAAACTGATGGAAGGAGCAGATACAGAGTATTACTGCTAAGTTAATATATTATTTTCACTTGCTATTTTAATATTTATTGTGCCATTTAATTGCATACTTCAGTTTTAGCAGATGAGGTGGCTGATCTCTATCACGCCAGTATAAGTAGCAGCATGTCTCTCTTTGCTTGCTCAGACAGCACACAAGTCATGGCAGAAGATCTGCTCATAGGGGGGACTTTCACCAGATGGAGGGTGCAGCACTTGCTTTCAGGCTCTTGCAGCCTGCAGGGTTTACCACTACCTTGCCAGGCCAAGATAGTGCAACAGGTAAGCAGCCAATAGTTTGCATAGATCTTTACTCACTCTCCTCAGCTTTGACCAGAGCAGCACTGTCACTTGCTGCAATTTGTAAACCAGATCTGCTTTGACATTCCTTCATCCCACACCGTCCCCCCAAATCAAAGCTCTCTGTAATTGCACTTGAGAGGCAGACTTGCAAAACTGGAAGTTCCCTAGGGAAGAGCCAGTGTCATCTGATTTGCCCGCACAAGACCTAGCAGAATGAGACCCTAAATCTAATTTGCTGCCTCTAGGCACTGCAGTAATATCACTAATTTAATACAAAGGAGGGACATGCTATTCACAATACTGACTTCTTGCCATCCACAGATGCTTGGCAGGGCTTCAGATCTGTGTTTAGGGAGCATGCAGGCTTTGCTGAAATGGCCATTCTTTGTAAAAATATGCCCCCAAGCAGCAATAAAAAGAAACAGATGCAGATTAACACTAGCAAGTCACATACTCAATGTACTATACATGTAATCTAATGCGTGTGAATAGTCCAACTGACCCTACAGCTGTTACAGAAGCACAGCCTAATTGTAGGCATTGTCCTCTCTCACTCACACTGTGAGCTCTCCTCAGAAGCAAGGAGTTAGAAGGCAAAGGGAACAGTACCCACATAGGGAGTGGGGGACTCCAGAGTAGAACAAAGTGTGGAAGAGCCATCTTCGCTTTCCCTAGCAAGCTCTCAGGATTTTAAGTCTCTCTTGAATGCTTGCCATCTCAGCTCCCTCTGCTCTCTACATGCAGAAGGGCTGGACTGATTCATCCTGTCCCAAGACTTAAGAGGCTTGTGATATATCAGTATGGTTGGAGGAGAGAGGGAGCCTGGATAACTTACTTATACTGATCTCCAATTTCAGATGACTAACATCAGGTGAAAGAAATCTCTCACTAATGGCTGACTGAGTTATCCTGCCTACTCTAGTGTCAGAAGTAAAGTGAGATACAAGTAAAAACCCTGGTTTCTGGGGCTTCCAGAGCTTTACCACTGTGGAAACAGTAGCTGTGACCTTGTAGGCAAGCAGACTACCTGAAGTGGTTGCATAATTTTAATATTCTGTCTCCTTCCTTGCACTGATTGCAGAGACAGGGCCTGATGGTCCCCACTAGAGCAAAGATCAAAGCACTTACTGCTGTCTTGGTCTTAGACAGTGTCATAGGTATCACAACTAAGTTATTAGCATAGATGGGGTGGCCCAGCATCTCCAGAAGTTTTCACTAGAATTTTGGTTACTATGACTGTGCATTGTGGAGAAGAAATTCAAAAGCCCAAACTGGTCCAGAAAAAGGCAGTGATAAAACAGAGACTGTAAATCTATTCTAGCCCTAAATAGATCAAATTTAATTGTGAAAGGGAGGGGAGGACAGGAGAGGAGAGGGAAACTGTGGTAGGTGAACTGTGTGTGTGTGGTAGCACGTGTCCCTGTGGTTTTCTTTAGGAAGTCCCAGAACCTTCTGCTACTTCTTCCTGTTTTCAAGCTGCCCTCTTGTGTCATGTGATCAGGTGTTTTTGACCAGTGTGAATTCACACCACCATTTGTCTCCATCCTCTTGGCATATACAGAGACTTAGAGTCAATGACCTTCCACACTACATCCACTGCTCCTCTCAAAGGATCTATTATGTGGCTCAGTGGAAGAGCACAAGAACGGTTCTGTTTGAGTCAGCATGACTCTTACAGTATAAACACTGCAAAAAACCTCTCCACGTAGCCAGCCTCATTTTGCTTCAGTCAGGAAAGGTCAAGGCAAAATTGCAGTCAGGATAAAATTGGTCAGTGTTTGGAATGAGTCCCACTTGAGCTTGATTTCCTGTTTCTGAAAAAAAAAAAAAAAAAAAAAAAAAAAAAAAAAAAAAAAACTCACATTATCTGAACATGGAGTTTAGGAGTTTAGTGAATGTTACTATACACCTATACACATGCATTTCGCTTCACATAAAGTAGTTCCTTGAGTACCCTATAAAGATATCAGCGTGTGTAAGGAGCTGCTTGTTCTGCAGCCACCAAGAACCAGAAGAAGTGTGAAAGCCAGTGTTTTTATTCTATCCTTTGCTATTGATATTATTGTGTTAGTTTATTCAGAGAATTGCCTCTAAAATTAGTGCCAATCCCTTCTAGAAATATGTTGAGAAAGAAGAAGCCAAACTGGTGGCTTCCTGCCTAGGACCCCAACCCGCAAGAATAATCCACGTACTCTGAATTTCAGACTGGGAAAATGCATTCAAATCTGTTTTGTTGTTTGGTTAATCGAGATACAAAAGTTAAAAAGAGTGCGCGTATATCCATCTGTATATAAATATTTTAAAAACAAAAGTATCTCTATATAGAGAATAATTAGATGCATTATTGATTAAATAGCAATCAAAAATGAGTGCTTGTTAGCTCTCATTTTAATGGGATTTCTGTTAAAGTTAGAAAATTGATCTCCCTGTTTCCTTCAACCCCACCCTTCTATTTGCTGGCAAATCCTAACAGAAGGACTAAGAGAGAACATGAATTAGACAATGTAAAAAACTCCAATGTTTAGGATTTTAGTATCCATGAGGCACCAGAAATCACTTTACATGAGTATTCCAACACTGCATATGCCCATGCCTAGTACTACTCCAGAGCAGATGTATTCTTCTATAATATTAACTGGCAATCATGATTTTCTTGCTCTCCATTACTCCAGCTTCAGTACTCTCCATCAGCTTTCTGGATTCCCTTCTGGAATGCCTAACATAAAATACTTTTGGAAAGATGAGAAAAAAGAGGTTTAAGTTCACCTTTTACTTGCTGTTTTTGTTCTGGTTTGTTGTTTGTCTGGGTGTTTTTTTTTGTTTGTTTGTTTGTTTGTTTGTTTTTTGCCTTCTCATAGCAACTCACTGTCCACAACTCTGCTGGATCTTTTCTGGAGTAGAAAAAAATAATCTCTACACCACATATCTAGATATGACCTTCTTAATTTTCTGCTGAATACAAATTCCTCAGTATACCTTAAAATGTAGGTTTGTGTTACAGAAAGCTGCTTTTCTCCATCTGAACAGTCATCAGAGCTTGTATCTTATCAGTGATGGCAAAGGTATGAAAACTTTCAGAAATGCAATGCAGTGTGGCTTCTGTGAGTCAGCCATGGACCTCTCCATCTCTGCTTCAGAAGAGGAGCTTTCTTCTTCTTCACACAGACACAGATGATGTGGTCAGTAAAAAGACTTCAAACTAAACCATTTTATTTCCAGAAAACACTTTTGACTCTTCTTCATTCATAACCATGTAATCTTTTATCTTCAAATTCCACAACTCTCCCTTTTCATACTTTGGTTTCCTATCTCCAGTTACCCAAATAATGACTCCAATTCTATCTCTTCCAACACCCCAACTATATGTTGGTAGAACTTGTATCTTCTCCCACTTCCTGTCGTACACTTTCTACTTCTTGCTGCAAGCCTCCTAACGCTTTTCTTCCTATGTCCTCATCAGCGTATATCTTGGGAATATTTACTGGGAATATGTATTGTTGAGGAATGAAAACTAAAAAAATTCACTGTTCTTGTTCCTTCCTCTCTGTCCTTCCATTACAGAGCATGACCCCCTTGCAGCCTGGCTCAGCCCAGCAAAAGTGAAAGACAGCAAGACAGCAGCCATGAGGGACAGAGGGAGAGATGTCTGAAAAGTCCTTGCTCAACCTTGATTTCCAGTATACCGAGTCACAGATCAAATGAAAGAAGTTCATGGTAGACTTGCTGCCTCAGCCCACTTACAACAGTGAGAAGACTAATTACACTCAGCAAAAGGGAAGTACAATCATGCTATGGAAGAGCATCAAGCAGAGCAAGACCAGAAAAAGTCTTACAATCAGATAATTTTCTCGGGGCATTTTATGTAGGTCAGTCTGAATGTAATGCCTGCAATTTATTTTCATGGAAACCATAACAGCTACAAAGAGCATTATTTGGTAGAACAATTTCTCAGCTACAAATCACTATTTTTCAACATAGTCACATATTAACTATGCATTCTCACCAGTGATAAGCAAGAGCTTGTGTGCCACACTCACAATCATCTGCACGAGCAGAGGTAAATGATTGTCACTACTACTTAAATGCACCACCCACCACCTCCTGTGTTCACGTCCACTGTTTGGTCTCCATAACATTCTGCAAGAGTTGATGAATGTCAGTGGGTGCCATTCTTTTGGAATTTGATTTGCTCCTTTTGCACTTCCATGTCAGATGCCATTTTGTCAGGCTGCCCCTCTGCTGCCATCTGTCACACAGCAACAAAATGTAATGGAATATTGGCGGGAAGGTGCAACCTTTACTGCCACACCACAACTACCTGCCTCTGACACTGTGGGCCAACATAATAAAATAGGAAGCATTACTTTTGGAGCACCTCTTGTATATACAATAACAAAGGTTATGTGGATCCTACTCTGAAGGAACAGAAATGAGAATTACCCCATCAAGACAGCCATGGTAATGATCACCCCACTGCAGAAGTGGCAACATTTCCCAACTCTGTGTCAAAACCTCAGGGAAACTACCAATGATCTCTATGTTGGCAGCCACTGGGGCTTGAAGTTTTACTGCTTTAGTTTAAAAATTGTAGACTGAGCTAAATAAGTAGCCTCCATGGTGAATGCAGCAGGTGTAGGAATGTCTGTGTTTTCCCTTCAGACAAGGGCGTATTTGCCTTTAGACAAACTCTGAAATTTGAGGCACAAGCTTTACTTCCTCCAATCCTAGGTGTAACAGGTTATTTGCATCACTGTGGTGAAGTAGCAAGGAAAGCCAAGGAGGGTACAACCAAGAGCAGAGAGGAAAAGCAAAATGGCATGTAGTGATATGATGATTCAAAGTCTGTGCAGAAGCTAGCAATCAGAGTTTGAAATGGATCGTAAAACAAAGATGAGACTTTGGAGTTGTGAATATGACCTGAAAACACAGTGGATTGTTAAGACATAAAAGGAGACATGGACAGAGTGAATGTCAAAGGACAGTGTCATACCACATACAGCATTGAACAGAGCAGCACATCTCTCTGTTTCCTTGGTCTGCTTCTTCACAAATAAATTCTAGAAATGAACACTAAGGCAAATGGATCCAGCTCCAGTAGAGTAATTTCCTGACTTCTGGGCAAGAGTTCATCACTCAGTAGGTGAGAAAAATGAAATTAAAAAAACCTCTCAGTAATAGAATGCTACTTGTAAGAAGAGCTATAGCATTTTCAGAAATTAGGAAGAAGTGGTATGTCGAATATTTGGACATACTTTTTAAGTTATTTTTTAAAATAAATCCTAGAGCACTCAAACAAAAGCTCCTATACATATGCCAACAAGATGGCTTTTAATAGTGAGAAGCTAGTTCATCTAATTTCTTGCTAACAATTTATTATCAGTAGATTTACTTCTATTTTTTTTCTTTTAACATAAATTGCTAGATTATTTAAACAATCCATCTCACAATCTTTAAGGAGCTTTATTTATAAACTCACATGTAATTGTCCTACTGATTTAACATATAAATGACTTCAGAATATGATTCAAAATCATTAACGTTTTGCTTCCTCTTTTTAATCCCTCTTTCTAAAGCAACACACACACTGATGCAGTTCTCTGTAGCTGTCTGACAACTGTATTTAACTTCTTTCATTCTGATGTTAACTTATTATCGTTACTTTGGAAGTATGCATCGTTTCATAAGAGAAAATACCATATAGTGACATATGCCTTATATAGATATTTATTTTATATATAGATATATAACTAATTTCAGTAGCCAGCAGAATTTTCAAATAAATTTTAAATATTTTCTTGATAAAGAGAAAGAAACACAATGAAAAGGACTAAGCAGACATAATTTGGATTTAGATATATTTACCACTTCACTGTTTTACTATATACAGCAGCAGAGTCCGGTGGGCAGATAAGGCTAAGAAATATTTCCTTTTACAAGCTACTATAAAGCATAAATCTGTGAGCTTTAACACATGGGACATATTTTAAAATACAATTTAAGTGATTCAGTGTTTTTTCTGTTGCAGAAATATGAGGGCTGCTCTGGAAGTAATGCTTCCTCCTTTATTCTGTTGTCCCATAATGTCAGAGGCAGATGCTGGTGTTATAGCAGTATTTGCTTTATCAAATAATGTTTCTATCTATCATACTTACCATAGAAATAAATAAGAGGCATTATTTTTGGAGCGACCTACATACATACACAAAAATATTTTTCAAATATTTCCAGGAAACACCATACAAAGTCATTCTGCAAGTTTAAACAAAAGCCAAGGTACTGTTCTGTCATACTGTACCTCAGCTTCTTGTAAAGTGAGTAGATAAAATTGTGGTTTTTACACAGTTCATTACAATAAGGTTCAAGGGTGGCAAGCCTCTGTTTTTTGATGAAAAGTACTAGGCTGATCTGTCCAACAACAACAACAAAAATAAAATAAGGAAAGAAAGAAAAGAAGGAAGGAAGGAAGGAAGGAAGGAAACAGGGAAAGAGAAAGAAAGAGAGAAAGAGAGAAAGAGAGAGAAAGAAAGAA
>PPHD01008777.1:1944-21388 GCA_002909625.1 Bambusicola thoracicus | reverse complement strand
CTAATGCATTTTCTGAACCTCAAACATATTTGTCAGTTGTAGGGAGATATACCTCCTGTCTGCACAAATAAACATGAGCTTTAGCCTTCAGCAAGAGATTTCAAGGGGGAGATAAATATATGTTTAATTTACTAAGTTATGTGCAAAGATGACAAAACAGAATTGGATGATGTTGTATTGCCATTATATATGCAGGGGAGGCGGGAGATGTAGCTCTTTCATAGCCAGCTAATAAAAGCTGCTGTTTGACCATTTGGTTTTTGAACTCCTATGCTCCTCAAAGACCTGAAATAGCTCACAGGAAATCTGGGAACCATGGAAGTGGATGATAATTGATCGGAAATTAAGTATTGTGCAGCTATCTGCTGTTATTCTCTTCTAATTTGCTGAAGAGAGTTTAGAGAATAGAAGCTTTTCCAAAGGAGGAGAGATGTGTGATTTTGCTGCTGGCCTTTATATTAAGAGCTTGTATTACAACCAGATAGCTGTATAGAAGTGGTCAAAGGATTGATTCTACCGCATCTACGTACAGCGCGGAATTTAAACAAAGTGTTTAATGACAGTTCTGGCTTCACTGCTCGCTCATCACAAAATGCTGAGGTGTTTGCTTCCTCTTGATCAAAACAAAAGATCTGAACCCTTCTGGAAAAAGCCTTCTATGCTTATTATTCTTCATCTTAACGAGAAGTGAAAACTGTACAACCAAATGTTTCAGGTGTTTATTTATTTTCATAAATAACACCACGTAATGTAGGGCGGATTCTGAAATAGTGCTCTCCATATGGGTTAAATATTCAACTATTCAATTGGTTTTGATGCATTTAAGTCAGCAAATTATTTCTGCTTCCTTTCTTAAAATTAATTTAGTTCATGTAAACTGTAGCATTAATAAAGAGTGATTGCACTCCTGGCATTTCTGGGTTCAGATGGACAGGACCCCAGGATTTGAAGCGGAAAGACTGGATTAAAACTGAATGCAAGGCTACAGGTTCAGATGTCTATCACTTCATTTCTTCTAGCTCTGGTTTTGTTTTCCTGTAATATCTTTTTGCTGCAAGCACGATAAAGTGGACAGACATGAATTTATTTAGTACATTAACAAATGCCTATTAGATATCTACCAGGAAATACATTGTTATATGTAAACTTTTGGGATTCTTTCCCCCCATATATACAATGCTTCTGTTCACTTTAGCAATTACAGCTATTAGTTTTGTTCTTTAATTACATAAAATCTGAAAACTCCAGCATGTAACCTTTCAGAACAAGTAAAAGATGTTTAAGCTTTTTTTTTTTTAATTTTAAAATTGAAATATTTAAATGATTGACAATCGCTGTAAACTTATATGATAGGGATATAGTAATTGCATTTATTATTGACCATAATGCTTCTGGAGTTGGGACAAATACCAGCTTGTTTTAAACTGGCAGCCTGAAAATGAGAGAATGCGGTTTTACTCTTCAGCCTGATTCAATCTCGCTGACTCTATTCTGCATAAAAGGAAGAATAAGAGAATACAGTTTCACTTTCAGAAGTGAGTTCCCCCTCCCCCCCACCCGCCCATGTAAGTAATAACACCTCAGATGTAGAGAATCCTTAACAATGCCATCTTTTGAAGATGGAGCTAATTTATTTAATTTTCACAGCACACTGTCACAATGGTGGTCTGCTGTCGCACTGAATATCAGACAAATTTTTGGGCTCATTTGCATCTGAGAAATGACCAGTGACATTAAAACTGTTCATAGCACCTGGCTTGGATGTAGTTCTTTGAAACTTATTTGTAATTGTGATGGTTGCAAAAAGCTACATGATGATTCTTGATGATGATTGCGCGGCGAAATGGTAATGCTGTCAGGTGTGGGATGACTTCAAGGGGAATTTTCTGCTGTATGTTTTTCCTCCAGTTTTTTTTTTCATTTTTTTAGTTTCACTGTGAATTTATTATCTCTCCAGTACTTTAAGTATATATAGCACATTTAGGAGAGAAAACCGCAGGTGTAGTCAGAGATTGCAATCTTTCAGAAAGTCCGTGGGGTGCAATACATCAAAGATGCGTGAAATTTCTCTGAGTGGGGCAGCTCATGTATTCAGTTGGAGTAAGAAGACCCAATTCAGCAAAGAGCTCAAGTGTGCATGGTGTAGCTCAGCACCATGGGGCTGTATTTGGGCTGTTGGCCATGGCTGTGCAGCACCTAGCCTGGCTGGGTCCTGGATCAGAAGTTACTGGGTGCTACCACAATTAATATAAAAACATTCTTCTCTGGAGTTGGACTTGATGATCTCTGAAGGTCCCTTCCAACCTCTACAATTCCATGATTCTGTGATTCTGTTGGCAGGAGTGACAGTAGTCTTTTTCTTTCCTTTGAAAATAAAATAGTAATGTAAATATGTAGTGATTGGATACTTAGGATAGCTTGAAGAGCTAGCAATGGGAACAGGAAGAAGGGGCTTGAGTGAACATGGGAAGGTAAGAATTTGTTTAGATAACACAGGACTGACAGTGTCTTGGTTTTTATTGAGATATCCTATTGGAGCAAAGACTTCCAAGTCCCACATATATAGACTAAGTAGTTTGGCTAATGAAGCAATGCTGGCAGAGCCTGAATGAAGGAACAGCAAAGCAATTGTCTTTGGAAAAATGAAAGAAAGGACTTTTGTTTGAGATTCGGAGGTCAGAAATGAGCTTACAGAGCCCCCAGAATCCAGAATGGTTTCCCCAGTAAAACTTGACTGCTTTGTAGCTGGTGGCTCACAGAAGGTATGGGGGGACCAAGGCATGCCAGATCTGCCACGTGCAGGAGGCGAGTGGGAGAGAAGGTTGGTGCTGTGGGTGGGACGGGGATCTGCAGCACATGGAGCGCCATGGTGGAGAATCCAGACCTTGCTGCAAGTGAAGCTCGCAGTCAGGGGTGTGGGCAAGAAGCTTCTGGGTGGATGAGAGAAGCAAAAGATCAGAGGGCAGCAGTAGGTATGAGCCTGGGGACTGTTCACTGGCATTGCTTACAGATAGCATTTAGTATCTGTATCAGCTCTACACCATTAAAGCATTTTTTTGGGAAGGACAGATTCTAGCAACATTATGTAGGAAGAAGCAGCATGAGCTGGCAGCTCTGTTTCCACTGCAAAACCGTTAAACAAATAAGTGTTACAGAAGTAAACCTGTGAGAAATATAACATCTTTGTACTTTACTGAGCCAATTAAAAAAAAAATAAAATCAGGGAACCCTTCCTACATGTATTAGAAATCTGTTTTAAAATCTGTTAAGTGGTTATTTTCAGTTGAAGGAAGTTATGTTGCTGTAATGTTTTCTCATTTGTTTCATCTCAAATATGTGAGACCTGCTGTTTCCTAAATAAGTAAAAGCAGATGGAGCAGCCTCAGTGATAGGTTTTGCTGAACATTTCAGCACTGTTAGTTCAATTCTCACTTACTTAATGCTCTTACATTAGAGATCTACTTGAAGGTCGCGGTGTGGAATGTCTCACAAAGATAACATTGACTGCAAAAAGTCAGATATATAAAAAAAAAAAACTAGTATTAATCTAACCTGTTTTATTCTATTCAGTATCTTTTAGTCAGAAGGATTAATTTGGCCAAATCGTAACATACTATCTCAGTGTTGTGCCAACCTCAGGATGGAAGGAAACAAACAAACAGACACACAAAAACCCAACCAAAACTCATGGGTCACTCTCCAGGTGTTTGTGCAGTGGGCTGGAGGGGAGCTCCCACTTGTGTTTTGAAGTTCATTATCTGTTCCTTGTTTTCAAGGACTCCAGGGCTATAGTAATTTCATGTTTCCAAGCTTTTTGTACTGTACTTTGCAAAGGTTTCTCTGTGTTTGTTTTAAAGGAAAGCTTTCCACGTAACCTCATTGCCAGGATTTACAAGAAAAATAAATGTTGCAGGGCTTGTGCTGTTCCTTGTGACAGCATAACCACTGAGCGAATTCTCTGCGGTTTTCTTCTGTTTGTTTGTTTTTACTGCTTTAAAGTGAGGAGAGAGAATCAATTATTGGAGTCTGGAGGTCAGCAGTAAATTTTTAGTTGTGCACGTTATGATTTGTACAAATTAAGGCTCTGACCTTTTGATTTTCTCTGCCTTTGGAGAGGAATTGCCAGTGAATGTATTGGAAAGAGTGTTGCAAAGGAAATGAGAAAGGTGAGGTGGGAAGGTTTCCAAATGGAAATCAGTCTGAAATCACATTCATGAATCTTTCTAAGAACATTAAATCCATATGCTATAATCCTGTCTTGACCCAAGTTATCAAATTTCCTGGTGCTTCCAGTGGGTATTTCATCCCAGAGCACTGCGAGAGTGTTTTGAGCTTTGATGCAAATAGTTGATACAACCTAATATTCACGTTATGGTGAAAAAACTGGACGTTGCGCGGGATAATGTATTTTCCTTGGTAACATCTCCTCTTTCTTCACCTACAGTAGATCATATAAGTATGCAATTTATTTTTTTATGCTGAGAATCTCCTTTGAGTTGCACAAATATCTTAGCAGTCTTTATTTATTGAACTTGTATGGTAAAAATATCAACCCTAAAAATCATCTTCCTCAAGGAATTGGTTTTGCCATCTGGTAGTCTTGAGTTAGAGAGAAACTTCATTTCTGCTGAGAGAAATGTAAAGACTTCCCCCATCCGTCCTACCACGTTTTCTTAGTTGCATTTGTTGTAAGAGCTCAGTTTCATTTATGTACACAATACCCATGAAATTAATATATTTAAGAGTAGTGGAGCAACTTGCATTTTCTTAATGAGACTCATGATAGTCAACAGTGCAGGTCTTTTGAAAATGTTAGTGTAATGGAAGCTTTCTGTGATTGGTATTGCGTCTTCTCGTCTGCCTTAAAGGCTCTCTGGCAGATGGACTATGAGCAAAATAGTTTAAATGGGGACATGGGTTCAAAATAACTAGCCATTTAATTGCTCTCTTTCAAAATCATTGTGTATCCTGAAGGCTTTACCACTAGCTAACAGTGCATTTACAGTTCTTATGCTGTTCATTATATAAATGCAGTCAAGAGTCTTGTCTGAAGGGAGCTGGCTTGAACATTCCCAAGATATTGTAAGCTGCAAGGCACAACTTTTTGTTTGGTTTGAAGCAAGGTACTAAGTGCTTTGCGATGAATTTTAATTGATTCCAGTTGCAGTTAGTGTTCAGCTCATCATTAAGGAGAGGCTTGTTTAGTATGGGGCAAAATATCTCAGTGTTTTTCATTCTGACATATAGGACTTCATCCTCCGTTGGTGTAAATCAGCCTAAAGCTATTGACTGCAATGAAATTGCTGATTTATGCCACTTGACCTCCTCTTCTCTTTGCTGCTTTACATACAGAACACAGAGGGATTACTGACTATCGAGTGCCTGCAGAATCAGGCCCTCCAAAACAAATTAGTCACATCTCAGTCCAAGCAGATTGCAATAAAACAAGAAATATGAGAAGTGCTCTTAGAATAATTTTGAACATAATTTTTTTTACTGTGTTTCTTTTCAAAGGAACTAAAATGTGGTCTCTTACAGATAAATATAAATGAGTAGACCAGTGAATTTGGATGAAATCATACCTTTTTAAAGATGCAAATTGAAAATTAAGCCTCAAAACAATAGATTCCTCCTGGGCCTTTCAGGGAGGATTGTATATGCTCATCAGACTCTGGTGCCAGGTTGCAAATTTTATTTTACTGTGAATTCCATGGGAGAGCTGCTGCAGCTCGCTTTTATCATGAAAAGAGAAAGATCTATTGAAAATATGTGTAGCTTTTCTCACAATCTGGACCATCTTTTTAGGAAGGATGTTCTTTTATGAGGAAGGAACAGTAGTGTTAAGTGCTGAATTTACCACACTTTGGGTCTTTGCATTAAAAGCAATGCTGTAGATGTTCCTACTCGTATGGGAAAAGCTTGTCTTTGTCCCCAGTTTGTGCCCACACCTATTGCAGACCTTTTTTCTCGTGCCATTGTGAAGGCAGATTCTTTCCATCTCTTGCTTCTGTGCATCCTTTTCGTCTTTCTCAGTTTCACCCAGGGACAATTTTTTTCCAAGCTACTTTGCAATGTCTTTTGATCACAGTCATTCAACTTGAAAATCCGTCTCCTAAGACTGAGAATAAAAAAGAGGAAGAATCTTCTCAGGAACTGTTGCATGCAAAATATAGTAGTAATAATTGAAATTTATCAATTAGTGAACTGGTGAACTCCTTCTTTAAGTGGAAGAAACTCTAAGCAGAAGGAAGACTGGAGGTTTGCCCCTTTTTGAAATAATGGCTTTCTAAGTGAGGAAGAAAAGTTTTGTAGTCTGGTTCATGCTGGTAGGGACACTGCAGTGCTGCCAGAAGTTTCAGAGTGCTGTCACTCTGTTTCTGACATTGGCTCGTGCTCTTCGTGGAATATGGATATGAGACAAATGTGGGAAAGATGATAACGACAGACTTGAAATCACAAATCCTAAGGGTCAGCTGGAAATGTCTCTCAGACTTCCCGTTGGCCATTGGCTACATTTGAAATGAATCTCAGACTTGGACTTGCATGATTTCAGTGTTTGACCTTTATAGTATATTGCTGTTAATATAAGACATGAAGAAGCTGTATATTGTGGTTTTGTGCAATATAAAAAAAACTCATAGAATCACCAAGGTTGGGAAAGACCTCTGAGATCATCCAGTCCAACTGTCCAGCTACCACCAATATTTCTCCACTAAACCATGTTTCTTAATACAACATCTAAATGTTTCTTCAGCACCTCCAGGGATGGTGACACAGCCACCTCCCTGGGCAGCCCATTGCACTGCCTGACCATTCTTTCAGAGAAAAAATTTTTCCTAATATCAAACCTGAACCTCCCTTGGCGCAATTTGAGGTCATCACTCCTTGTCCTATTGCTAGTTATGCAGGAGAAGAGACTGGCTCCCACCTCTTCACAACCTCCTTTCAGGGAGTTGTAGAAAGTGATGAGGTCTCCCCCGAGCCTTCTCTGCTCCAGACTGAACAATCCCAGTTCCCTCAGCTGCTCCTCACTGCACCACATAGCAGCTGCTGATCACAGAAAGCAGCTTAGCTTCAAGAGAAAGGTATAATTCTGAATATTCAGGAAATGTTTCCATGACCCTAATGTTCAAAAAACTATTCTGTCTGAGGATAGCTCCAATTGTTGCAGAATAGGGTTATAAATACTCAATTTTACTAGTCAGTTCTTGAACAATGTCAAGACCAAGGCAGAAAAGCATTCAGGACATCTCCAATTCTTCTTCTACAAGTGCTGTTCATTGGTAGTTTGACGAACTGGCCCCCTCCTGTGTAGCTTCAGTTTGAATGCTGGTTATAGCAATTCTTGTTGTGCAGCCACAAGATGAAATATTCAAAGTGCAGCAGTAAGTTGGCATACGGAGGAAACAAGAAGAGAAGTGGCTTAAAATGTGATTTTGTGTATGTTTTTCAGTGCACTGGAAATGTATTTTAATTTGTGAGTTTCCAAGTTCAGCACTGTTACTACCCGAGAAAGGGACTACACTCTGCATTATAAATGAGCATATGGAGCTCATTGAATAGATTGATTTTTAAACATTTTACTGAACTGCCAATCCCAGCCTGCCTTAACATCAGTGCAGTATCTGGGTAAAAAACAGTGTGCTGCAGCCTCTCCTTTCAGCCCCAGCTGGTTGGCTTGGGGACATTCAGCCAATCCCAGTGAGTTCCTGTACTGTAGTCAGGCTGAGGCTCATTGAGGCAGGGACCAGTGACACTTCAGGTGGATAATTCTCAGCAAGACTGTTTAGCTTTCTTAACATTCCAATTTGAAATATTTGGTTCAATGCAGATAACACAGAATGTAATTGCAAAGTAATCCAAGAGAACAGATCCGGATGCATCTTTGCTGTAGGAAGTTTAACTTGCATTGTTGGGAAGGTGGAGCATTAAGTAAATGAAATAGGAGCAATAACTTGTTGGAGAAGTGTATGCATAGGCATTTTAAAAGTAATGGTGATGTTCCATCAGCTCCTGAGAAATATATCAAAGGTTCATAGATTTTAAAGCCAGAAGGCACTGTTAGATCATCTATTCTGACAACCTGCATAACAAGCTAAAAACTTTTCCAGTAATTGCATCAAACGTACACAAAAACATAAAAGAAAACAATTTTGATTAAACAGCAAGAAATGTGCGTGTTAAAGGTATCATTGTTTCTCCAGGCTTCAGTTTGCTGAAGTTTTGTTTGCTCACATGATGCAAATTGGATCTACAGCCTGACTCATGCAGCAAAACCTGAATCTTGATTCCTTGTTTCATCATTTATAGCCTTTAGGTGGGTTGGATGTTTCTGTGTACAAAGCAGTTGTTTCCCAGGAAGGTGGTGTAGTTCTGGAGGGGGGAAGCACGGACTGGTTCTGTTGGGTAGCTCAACTGATCTCATCTGCAGACATCCAAACCTTCCCCATGTCATTGATTTCTCATGTTTGTTGCAAACCCTGATCTCCTTTGGAGCATCAGGGGTCTGTTTGCTTGTGCACCCAATTCCATTGTTTCCTTCAGGTTTGGATTTGGTGTGAGCTCTTCGTCTGAATTATGCCATACTCCAACTTTCCTTTTCTTACCCTTCACCACTCTGAGCGACTTTATTTTATGGTTTGCTGTTGAAGTATGCCTTTATGCAAACTCTGGGAATAGTGTGCATATGGATCATTTACAAATAAATCTGTGTACAGAAAATATAGATTGCCAAGTAGGCAAAACATAAAGATGTTTGTGTACTCATATGTTTGCTAGGTTTACTGAGCAAAACACTTAAGCAGAATTAAGTGCTGTGTAACTTCCCTGCAAAACATACTTTCAAAGAGGAAAGCCACCTGCATTAATTTTCATTTTCACCTGTCACTTCACACCAGTCCTCACTGCCTGTCAGGATTTATATAAATAGCTGATGTGGCGTCCAGGAATCACATGTTGTACTTGGAGGAAATACACTGCGTGAACTGAGATGCTGCTAATAGCGTTATTTAGCTTCTCTGAAGTCCATCTGCTTAGCTGCTGGTGATGCGGGTGTCCAAGGATACTGCCTGGATGTTCATCCACTTTGTGCCGTAGCTAAAAGGTGAGCTTAGTGCAGGATAGCTGTCAGATAGAAAGTGTATCCAATTTTAAATTTCACACAGGGCATTTTATAAAGTGCTTTTCATATACGACTAGTGGTGTACTGATGGTTATGATGAGTTTATGTAGTGATAAAATCATTCAGTGGTGCATTTGTCAACTGTGTCAGGATAACAGAAACGGCTTGAACATCATCTCTTGCAATTTATGGTTTAAAGAAACTATTCCATAAACATATTTGAATTTCAGATAATTCTAGTATATTGGAGGGCAATAATTTTCTTGTGCAGAACCCATGGTAGCTGTCCCTGTGTTTTCACAGAGGTGCAATTTCCATTACTCCGCATCCTGCTCAGGCGCTGCAGCATGCTGGCTTTCTTCTTCCCTCTCCCCAGTTTTTTCTGTGTTTGACATAATTGTTCAGGCAAAATACACTGCAGATGGATTGTAGAAAGCTTACATTTGAATAAATTGAACAAAATACTTACGAAAGTCACTTACTGATGTGGATGTGGAAAGTGGTTTTCTTGAAAATGCTCATCATTTTTTGCTTAAGTGGGTGAGCGTGGTTGGGTTTTCCTCAGCAGTGTTTAATAGTCCATTAAAGACTCTTTGAAATAGGGCTTTCCTCAGAAGCTGCAGCTGAAAGGATGCTCATGCTCTCAGCACTGATGGATACCACCTTGACCAACATCCCCACCTAAAGCAGCTTACACAGGAGGTGAGATCCATGCCTCTCAACCAGATTGTTAACCACGAGAGGAAAAAGATCATTCACAGATGAAAAATTATAACTCTGATAGAAGCCACTTAACGGTCTGACCACAGCCTGTTTATACTCCTGTTCACAAAGAGACTTCCAGGCTTAATCTTCTCCTTTGATCAGCAAACCTGACCTGCGAGAGATCAGGTATGAGTTGGTGCTGGAATCTCCATGCAAAGACGGCTCCAGCTCATGTTCAGTAAAGGTTCAGGGTTGTGTGGGCCTGGCTTTGTTTTTGTTTTGGCGCTGGTTAGGGGAGTTCATAGTAAAATGCCATGAAGCTTTTTTAAAGAAGCATTTCATGCTTTGAGTCCCAAGCTGAGCTCTGCAAGGAGACTTCAGGTAGGGATGTCCATCAGGTATTAAATTTATTGGATTTTCTCCTGTTGTCAGTAACAGCATGGCCTTTGTTTCAGGCTGGTTTCCATCATCTATCTGTACTCGCTTTCTCACATAATTTAACCCATTTTTCTTTATTGGTTCTTTGTACCCCTAAGTGCAAAGACCATCCAATATCTCTAGATAAAAAAATAAAGAAGTAAATAACCCCACATCTCTGAGCCTTCCACCACTCCCCACCCCTCAAAAACCCCACCAGCAAACCCAATATGCTTTAACATTTGTTTCTCGTTGGAATTTTGGAGCAGTTTTGTTATGTAGAACAGCACTTAAGAATTACAACAAGTGTTGTAACAATGCCACCTAAGAGAAGATGCCAAGAGACAGAAAAATAGGCATTTTATTACGAGCAGCAGGTGGTTAAGTTAGAGCAGAGAGCAAAGTCAAACATATCTGAATTTAGAGGAAATATAAGGATGGAAAAATGTCTTTTCATGGGATCTGCTGCTTGCAAAGTTTTAAAATAGATGTTGCGCTGTCCTGCTTGGGAGGGTTGGCATACGTGAAAATGCTTTGATAATTGACTTAATTGGAAATTAGGTGCATGTTAAACATCATTAGTTCAGAATATTTAGTATTACTTTTTTTTTTCTTAATAAAGAGCCCAATGCCCGTTTTAGGCAGCAGTGACAGCTGAGCTTTTTGGAGGTTGGAATGAATGCTAACACAGCCCGAGGCATGTATAAAAAGGTCCATGTTGTTCATGGATAGGGTCAGTGGAGAGGCGCAGAACAAGCTGTCAGTTACAACATGCAAGGAACTGTTTGTTCCTGTTCATTTTCAGTGGCTAAATGCCGCTGCTTCCCTCTTTCTCTGTTCCTCCAACAGCCCTTTTGTCACGCTGTCTCGCAGGGGTGGAGGAGAAGTAAACCGTTTATTATGTCAGACTACTCCAGTGACTCGTCTTTTCTCTTACAGTTGGCAAAGGGTGTAATTCAGGCAGCTCAGATCCCTGATGTGTGGCTGCCTGGTGGGGATGGGCAGAGGGGGAGGACTGCGGGCGCTATGGCAGTGACTTCTCTTAACCTCTGGTCTTCACTTGTGGTATCTCAGAGATGTGCTGTGGGAGAAACAGTTGGAAATGCCTGCACTAGTGCTGTGCATCCCTTTGCTACTGAGCAACCTGTGTGAGTGGCCGTGTGCAGGGTGGGTGTTGCAGATGTTGCAGCAGCTGCTGTGGTGCTGAGTTTGGTGGAATCCTCCACAGGGCTCTGAAGCTCGGTGTGTCGGTCATGTCCAGACACAAGGATGCGGCTTCTGCTTCACCTCATCTCCTTTCTAAGGGCTGGTGTGGAAGGCTGGAGCAGGTCAGAGCTGGGATTTCTGAGTGGGATTTGTTTACAGGCTGAGGAAAAGAGATCAGTCCTCATAGCCCTCTTTGCATGCACGTGGGTACAGAGATGTCCCTGCAGTTGTTTGGGTCACGACGGGGTTCACTGTTATTATGTAAAATGTGGAAAAAAAATCAGATATCTGAGTATGAGCAAATCACAGCACTGATATACTCAAATGTGGAGAGCAGTAATTTTCTTTAATATTTATTTCTTTCTTAACATTAATCCCAACCTTCAGCTTTCATTTTGGATAATAAGATGTGTTTTGCCAGCTGCAAAGATCTCAGCCTATGTGAGGAAGGCATAAGCTGCATTTATAGTCTCCAAGTGTGAGCAAGTGTGAAATCAGAGGATGGTGTTCTGGCAGCGTCACTTAGAGCAATCTTGTTGGTACTACCTGCATATATGTCCTTGGGTCTGTATGCTAGAGAGACAAAATTGTTGAGGATAGAACAGAAGTGGCTGCCTGGCGGCTGCTGCCAGGTGTGCAGCACCCTGCAGGTATGGCTGTGCTGGCTGCAGGCAGCTCTCCCTGGGTAGATAAGGAGCGCCGTTCCCTCACTTAAAAATGCAGAAGGAGGGGAAGGTGTGTTACATCTGTGAAATTGAACTGTTTGAAATAGCTATACCAAAATGCATGAGCTACTTTAAATGGAGCAACAGGAGAAAGATATGCTTTTGGCAGCGTTGCGATTGTGTACAGTAAGGCTTTGAGCATCTGAAAACCATGCCGTCCTGCCCATTATCAGTCTGAGTTCCAGGTAGCCTCGTAGCAAAGAAACAAAACAAAAAGACCACTACGTAGAGATGTTGTGCTATAAACAGTCATCCTGCGCAGGCAATGGCTTGCTCTTAGTGTGTGAGTAGCTTTCATCTCCTCTTAGAGGCAGCTCCAGTTAATGTTGATATAAAACTGCCTGTTAATTGGAGTACATGGAGATAATGATAGGAATAATCTCTAAGTAAACTCTTAAAAGCTCTGGAAAAAGAGCATTTAAATTATAAAAAAAAAAAAAACCTCTCCCCAAAACCTGAGTTTGCACTCTGCTTTGAAGATAGACTCATCAGTGTGCGAAGCAGACTTCTGCCTTAAGGCCATTTATAGTGCCGAAGCTTGTGAAGCTAAAACAGTTTGATGTGTAATTGCAGGAGGAAATGGAAAACCTGCTGAGCATGGCAGGATGTAGTGCCTTATCACCCTTTATGTGCATCCAGTGCTTGCTGAAATTGCCAGCGGATCCGCAACATCGACAGAACGGTGACATTTTTCATGGGCCGCCGTGTTCTGAATCAACACTGCAACAGTGCGATTAGAGTAGGTAAAGTAGGGGGAACAATCAAAGAGTTGCATGTGACAGATCAGGTTTTAGTCATTCCCCACTCCTTATTGCCTGCTGTCTTGTGTGATATGCAAAACAGCTTCTCCAGACGCATTACACCTTCACATTACCTGAAAATTGAATTTTATTTGGAGGCCTGCATATAATTTATAGCACTCTTCCAATGCACTTCAGTTCTCATTTAGCTAAAAGTGTGTTCTTTATTTCCTACTGGCAGTGAAACAGAAATAAAACTGAATATTCAGCACCACTTACAGTATATAAGAACCAGGCTATTGAAGTTTTAAGCTGCTCGGATACATTATTGACAAGAACTGTCTATTCTGGAGTTAAGCACACGATGTATTTGATTCCCAGAGGTATCATCTCTCCCTAGTAATTAATCAGGGAAAATACCCTTACTCTGAATAGCAATATTTAGAGTTATGGGCTACTGTTAGCGCTAAAAAAATAAATGGAACTTGAACATAACGGATGAAGCAGAAACAGGGGTCCAGGCTGAGAACCTGGGAGCAAGCTCTGCAGGGAAGGGAGGAAAAAGGTAGTTTAATTATTCAAATAGAGAGCTTCCTCCACTGAGCATTTCTCACTATATGGAAAAATGTACTGTAAATAATTTACTACTTGTATTATTTCGTATGTAGTACCTGTTGTTGGAATCGGCTGTTGTACGAGCACACGTTGTACAGCCATGTGGTCTGAAACACATAACACTCGCAACACAGCATCCCTATATCAACGAGCTGCTTACATACGGCAGAACTGGCAGCGAAATTTCATTTGGAATGCAAAATAAATATTTATAGCTAAAAGTTAGGGTCTTCATTTATTTCTCTTCCACCTTAAAGCACAATGCAATGGGCTGTAAAAGACACCGGGGAGTTTACTCAGTGAACAGAAAGTTAATTGAATATCAGGATCCACAGGAGAGCTGGTCAATAGACAAAATAAGTCACGAAGAATAGAAAAATGGATGGCAAACTGTGCTGGAGGAGTAGCAAAACTTGTGAGTGGCACAAAGGCAAACCATAGATGAAAAATAATAGCACTGCTTCTCTTTTGAGCCCAAAGATGCAACATCGTCAGATTGTTCTTTTTGGATAAAATTTGTGCCATGTAGGACAACTAACAGCAGTGTGAGTTTCAAAGTCTAATTGCAGATGTTATCAACCATGAAATTCATGCTGTTGTTTATAGAGTATCTGACTGTACAAATGTATGTTTTAAATGAAAACAATCTGCAAGCAGTGAGTGGAATTCATTCAGATTTCTCCTTCTTTACATATTATTGCCAGGCTAAGCTGCTATGGTCATTTCAAGGACAGAGGTGACTTCAGGGCCAATTTCTGTTGGTCTCTGCTTTGAGGTTGGCCTGATCTTCTTCTGTCTTACTAGAATTTCAGAGGCTTCTTTCTTCCTTTGCATGCTGTACCTTTCTAGCCCCTGCTAAGGCTATTCTCCTTTAGAAAACTGCAACTTTCAGTGAAGAGAATCCTCTGGATGTGAGCTGGGAACTTTAAGTGGAGGCAAGAGGGGGAGAAAATTGCTGTGTATCCTTGAAACTGTGTGACCATAGTTAGAGGTGTCCTACATCCAGTGCAGCATTCACTTAATTTTCTTTGTCTGTCCGAAGGAACCAAATGACCCCACTTTCCTTTTCTCATAGACTTAAATACTTCCAATTTTGGTGATATTTTCCAGCTCTATTTAGAAAAAGGAAATACTTTATCTTGTACTTGCTGGAGCATTCTTAATCTGATGTATTAAGCCATGCTGGTGGATTGATGTACTCTTCACTTGTAACTTTTAAAGACTAAAAAGTCCACATAAGTGTGCATTGCCATGCATAGCAGGCATAGCGCCATTTCTGAAGGATAGCAGAGGTAAACTGAACAACAGATTTTGCAGAGCTCTCCTGCATCTTCTAGGATATATAGCATCATAAATATGTCAAGAATAAATGGAATGGTAATATAGAGCATATAAATATTAAAAGCTCACCCAATCAGGTCTGTACATACTAAGATCTCAGCAAATTTCAGATTGCATATTAGGAAAAAATTCTTCTCAGAAAGAGTGGTGATGCATTGGCAGAGGCTGCCCAGAGAGGTGGTGGGGTCACTGTCCCTGGGAGTGTTCAAGAACAGCGCCATTGTGAGACGTGGTCAGTGGGCTTGTTGGGGATGGGTTGGGGTTGGATTTGAGGATCTCAGAGGTCTTTCCCAATCTTCATGTTCTGTGATTCTAAGTTCAGGAGTTGAGCCTTTTACATCTTGATCTGTAGCAACTAGAAACTCCCTACAAGTCTTTGTTCTGAGGTGTATGTGTACAATAGTAACAGGACAAGACTTTTAGAGATTGTATTTTATGTCTTTTGAGCCATAATGTTCTTTGATAGCTCTTTACACCATGATTGTAAATGTAAGTAAACTTGCCTTCCCCTGGCCTTATCCAGCCCTTTACTTGCAAAATGTTTTATCAAGATAAAAGAATTTACTTAAAAAGAAGTTTAATGTCAATAAAAAGAAAATTCATTCCGAACATGGTTGGGTCTTGGTTGCAGTCCTAAATTGTTAAAGAAATTCAGTTTTAACTGAAAAGCAAATAACTTGGTTTCCTCATATTCCTATTTAAGACTCAGATTCTATTCTCTAGTATTTTTAGGGAGGAAAAAACAAGTAGCACTTTAGCAGCTTTCTATGTCCTAAATAATAAACTTTGTTTAAATTATGCATTACATTTGAAGTACTGTTTACTTTTTGAGTTTATAGTTGCCTTTTTTTTTTTTTTTTTGCATTTATTTCATATTTATGTGAAGTAAACAATGGTAGAACATGATCCATCTATCAGAAACGATGAGAATCTGTATCCTTCCCACTATTGGTCTGAATTTTCCATTATAGCAGACAGTTATGCTTTCTCCTAAATTTTAGTTTTATAGACTGTGTTTTGTTCTCCTTGAAAGTACATTATAAATCGATAAGATGCATTTTACTGTAAAAGAAATTGTTATATATGTAGACTACTCCTTGGAAGACTTTTATAGTTTATTGAACACTTGAAAAGTTGCAAAGCGGCACCCTTGGTGTAAGAGTACCTTGGCTTTCCATTGCTGCTGCATTCTGATTACTGTATATTACCTCCTTTGCAAAATTTATTGCAGATCTGAGTATCTGTATTTCAATAACATCTCAAGAATGTTTATTGGAGAGAGTTATCCTCCACTGTAAGCTAGGGCAAATACTTGCCTGGGAGCTGATCGATACATGTCAAAAACCAGAGAAATAAAATGAGTTACTGCAAAAATATTCTGGATTAAATCTTCACCCAGTGAAGTGGGAATCTTCTGTAGAGTTCCAGAGAGTTGATGGTATTTTTGTTGTTTATGAACACAACATTCCTTTGATGCTCCTGTAACAGCAGTATATTAGTCTAAGGCCCATTCCAAGACTGCAGCATGACCAGGTCTTTTGAAAGAAATTTCAGTGCTGCAGCAACCTATGAGGGAGAGCTGTTCCTCTTCTTGGAATTGGAAAGTAAGAGGAAAAAATAGCAAACACTTCAGGGAAGAGTGTATTGATGCCTGTTCTTGCTGAATCTTGATGACCTTAAAGTTAAAAATTAAAATATAACTAAGCAGACAGTCTGCGACTCAAAGATTTTATCAAGGATAAACATGCAAACGTGATAAGCATGCCAGTGAGTCTGACGGCAGTATGGTTTAAAGCAGCTATTGAGTGAAACTTGACTGCTGCAGTCCAATATTGTCACCCAGTGCTGGGTGGGTTAAAATCTCAGTCCTGGCACCTGGGAAGAGAACACAGAGCTCTTGCATTCCATGCACTGATGCAGGGCCATGCTGGAGTCAGTCTGCTTCAGGCTTTCCCTGAGGAAGGGTCATGACAAACATGACTCCACAGGTGCATGCTGCAGAATTGCATGGCTGTGGTTCAGCTGAGGAGGTCAGGGCTGAAGCATTACTGTGATGGCATTCAGCCTTTCTCAACTCCCCTATGAGTTAGGAGGCTGTATGCCACAGAGCTCCAGAATAGGTTTTTTGCTCATGATTTTAGGGAATATTTTAGGGAATTTATATGGTATCTTAAGTTCCATCCTTCAAAAACAAAACAAAACAAACAAACAAACCAAAAACAACCCACAAACAAACAATCCAAAAACACTGAAATACCATAAATTTAATGTGTTAGATCACAGAATATCGTGAATTGGAAAGGACACACAGGGATCATTGAGTAGAGAAACAGTTTGCTGCTGGACCTTGATTTCAGTATTCTCATTACCAACCCATTTAGTTGAATGAGAAACAAAAAAGTTCAGTTTTCCAGTTCTTACTGGTTTTGAAAGATGATATGCATGCCCTGAAGGGGAAAGGAAATAAATAATTCAAGCACACTAGAAAAATTAAAACAGCTAAATGAAGCCAAAGTCCCAAATCGCAGGAAAATACTTTGATTGGTATTTTCCCCTCTTACTTTGCTGTGATGGATTTATTTTAGTCATCATTAAATCTGTCAAATAAAAAAAAAAGTGTATCTTTAAAGAAAATATTTACAGCAGTGTTTTCTTTTAGGGATCGTATTATCTAAAATGGAAAAAAAAAAACCTTTTAGCAGTGTGGCTAAAAGACAATTCAGCAGTGATAGAAAATCTCATGTTGTTTTAGCTGGGTGATGCATTGACTTTCTGCTTCAAAATTCAGTCTCTATTTGAATGTCTGACCTTTTTCTAATAAGCATCTGCTATATTAAAAACCTGTGTTGTTCTTTTTTCCTTTTCCATTATCATAAAAGGATGCAAGGAGAGAAGTGGAAGCAGGATCCAGAAACATTTGGAGTCACAACTCTTCCAGTGACACTAATGTCACTGAAATGCGATCACACTGTCTATCTTCCCCGTTATTTATTCAGTGTTTTCTCATGGGGCAGTGTAGTCTATCAGCATATGGTTGTGTGTGGGTTCTGATCCCCCACATGTTGACTTTTGTCTTGTTGGGAGGTGGAAGAGCTGCTACGCACAGACCTTTGTTTTGTGACTGGGACTATGTGACCTCTGCTTTACGCAGATAAAGCCATAGTTAAATGTCTCTCTCAACAGACAGAAAAGGCAGCTGTAACACAGCTCTGTTTGAAGCATACTCGTGCCTGTGGCTCTGAAGCCACTGGTTTTGATGGGAGAATGATTGCTCCATTAAAGGAAAACAGGAGATAGCAGACTCAGATTAGCTTTTTGATGGGCAACTGAGATCCTCAGTGGTGGGACTTTGAGGCAGCGTTTCATTTAAGTAATATGCCCTTCCCTACTTGCTACTGTACCTCTTGGACAGGCTCATTGCACTTCTTGTTAGCTTAATTTCCAAGTATACTGAGAGGCTGCAGAGCTCCGGTTTCTTGGGCTCTCTTGGAAGTACCAGTACTGTTTTAAGGATCATCAGCCATACTCTAGCGTTCAGATGTGCACAACTGTTATTTAACACCGGTTAAGAAATGACAAGCTGTCAGCGCGGGTTGTGAAGGAGCTTCAAGGAGCCATTGTTCTTTCAAATTAAAACATTTAAACATTTAAATCCAGAGCTAGGACTGCAGGCTCATTTTAATTATTCCTTTTGTCTTTTGGAAATAGTTTCCTACTGATGATCACACAGCTGTCACGTATACATTACCTTTAGTCAGAGTACATGACAGCGCTTTCCTATTAGCTGTCATTATTTTACAAGGAAAACCGAAAACCACTAGAGCAGATATATTAATTTCAAAAGAAGACACTGCTGGCAAAGTTATTAAAATAAAAAATATCCGAAGACTTGCATTCATTTGATTTATAGCAAAGATCTTCTGTAATGTCTCTTGGCAGTTGAGGTGACTGAATTTTTTGGCTGTCTGACTGAGATGCCTACAGTCCTGTCTGTCTGATCCCACTCCGTCAGGCTGAGGAACAATATTCAGAGTAGGCAGTGATGTGTTAGTCATTCCTCCTTTCTAAGTCTTTTTTGTTAGCAAGATAAATGTACTACATAGAGACGAGCAGAAATAATCTTAAATAGTTGTGAAAGCTCTGATATCTCTATTCTCTTTACCTTCCGATTTTCATTTTTCTGCTGGTACTGCTTATCAAACTCACCAATAATTCTGAAACTGTAAAGGAGTCCTGAAAAATAGTACAAACTTTGGTTAAAAATGCATGGGCAGTATTGGGCCTTTTTGGTGTCGTTTCCATTGATGCATATTAGTGGATCCATGTTTATATTGCTCGAAGCACTTTGAACTGCCAGCACTGGGCTCATGGCTGAGGAGTAATTATCAAAGGGATAGGAAAAGAGCAAAGTTCCATGACACTGCTTTGTTAGAGAGACAAATGGTGTTGCTTTCCTCCCTTCCAAGGTCACAGATACTCTTCAAAAAGCTGAAGGGAGTCCAGATCTTGCTAACATTATGTATATTTGAATGTTTGTATGAACTGTAATTTTATGGGGGGGGGGGAAGTGGGTA
>PPHD01008776.1:0-21390 GCA_002909625.1 Bambusicola thoracicus | reverse complement strand
ACAGAAAGTAAGTAGGTGTAGATCCTCTCTGCTTACCCACGCTAGTTCTTTACTTTGAAAACTGAGCTGTTTTTTAGTCTCAAGCAGCTAGGTATCTTTTTTTTTGCAGTGAAATTGAGCTGAAAATAGGCTGTCTGTTTTGATCATCTTTCTGCTGAATAAAGGAATTGAGGTTTCTATATTGCAAACTTGAAATGTCTTATTAGATACACGAGCTAGAGTATGTGCTGTGGTCAGTAACTGTAGGTGACTACTCTGCAGCAGTGAGAGCTAGCAGGTAACTTAAATGGGTGTATGCTAATATTTGCTGTGGATCAGTTTACACGTAAGCCACCAAAGTGTGACTGCTCTCATCTTTGAGTGTGAAGCTTGCTTGTCTGTAGTTGCTTCCTCTTAAAGGAATGAAGTTAAATACTGACAGAGTTGTAACAAAGTAAGGTGAGGAAAATGTGGGCAGCCAAGTTGTGCTTCTGTCAATCCTGACAAGTGTTTCTTAAGGTTAATGCAGGTAGATCGCTGTTCTGCAGGATACCTTACAATCTCCAATCTTCGTTCCTACACTAACTGTCTTACTTAAGTGGTGCTGAGCTATGCTAACAGGTCAGTGACTTCTTTGGGGGTAATAGAAGGGCAAGGATGATTCACAGAGTCAGCCTACAATTGGGAAGTGAAAACAGGATCTGCAAATGGGGAAGTAACATCTAAATATAAATGTTCAGATAAAGTATAAACATCTCCTACACTACTTATCTTGCAGTCAAACACCAGTTTTTATATGTTGCAGAAGTAAGTACAGTGATAGTGCATGTAGCGATAAGCAGACCTGCTTTAAAATTCAGTATAGTTATGAGGCTATAAATGAAGCTGTCAGCTTGAGGAAGCAGCTGTATGGTTGATGCAGCAAACAAATATCAGGGCGTTGCTGCTGTTGATGCTCTGGCTGGTTTGTAAGAGATCACAGAAGTCATTCTGGCTTTTCTTACCAATGCTTCTTTGATTCCCTTGCTTAGTAAGGAATCACGATGTGATTATTCTCTTGGAGGGACACAGTGTTGCTGTACCTTTTCTTTACCCTGTAGGTACCATTAAAAACATACCAGTATTGTAGTCTGGGATCTGGACGTCTCTGTATTTAAATTTGTCTGTGCATTTTCTGGGGAGCAGTCTTTGGCCTGAAGTGCTTGTTCTTGCTGTACTCCACATAGTCAGGGACAGAGGGGCAGGACAGAGGCATGGGGTGGAGGTTTGGCCTGCCCAAGGTACCACATGAAAGCTTCCTGTGCCTCTCAGTTTTTAGCAACTATCTTTCAGGGGGCTGAATTCAGGGAATGTTAGCACTACAGTGAGGCAGAAGTTACTTGGTGCCAATAATGCCCTGAAGATGACTGCCTTAATGCTATTTGCTGCTAAAATAGTGTGTGTATGTATGTATTTGTCTTACAACCATTATACATGTGTTTTAAGTACCTAGACCTACTGCAGCTATGCTGTTATTGCAATACGAGACAGTAAAATGTCCTTAAAAAGCAAAAGTGACACTGAAGAGCAGAATTAATGCAGACAATCCATGAAGTGGAGAATAAAAGTTGCGTTGCTCTTTGCACATCTTTGTCTATTGTGAAATACAGTTGTTGGTTGGGTGGCTTTTTTTTAGGTTTTAAGTCCCAGAAGATACAACAACATGCATAAGGCTTCATTTTTAGAACTTCTGGTCTGTTCACAAGTGTACTGTTAGGAGAGTTCATTGTAAGTTAAGCTGTAGTTAGGTGGGGGTGAAGGGTGATGAAGGCATGGATGACTTAAGAGTCTACTGGAGTTCATTTGAAGCTTAGGGCTGCATTTAGGAGTTCAGCAGTCATTCAGTTAAGTCTGTTAGCATCTGAATTGAGACTTGAACAAAATATTTTGAAGTCTGTTACCCTTCATTGCAAACTGTTGTAAGTTCATTGTTTGTTCCTATATTTGTTTCTGCAGTTGTGTGTATAAGTGTGTATGCCAGCAGCATTCGGAACAGATGTATAGTGACCTAATAAAAAAGATAACTAACCACTTAGAGAGAGTCTCAAAGGAGCTGCAGGTAAGAAGCTGCACAATCTAATTCTATCTTTCCTGGGATCTGTGCTTATATTGGAGCAGCATGTAGATGCCATATGGAGGGTGTTGCTGTTGATTCTAATTTACGCCAGCTTACTAAATTGAGAGCTGCCTCACTCACTGACAGAATACCAACTGCTAGGCCTGACTGTATGGCACCAATTAGCCTGAGAGATACTGTGTGGACAGCAGTGCCTAAAACTTAATATAATACAGAATCAAAGATTTGAGAAGGGGAAATCTAAAGTGTAATCTGATATGTAAACACTTTAGTCAAATATAATCTGAGCATGACATGGATAGCTGCCATTGCTTTGTTAATCTTTATAAACTGCTTTGTAGTCTTAGTGCTTCATAAGCAGTGCAAAAATAAACCTAAAGGAAGAAATTAAAGTGAATTAAGTATGCAGTAATTCATAAGTGGTATTTCATAATTCATGTGAAGATTGTGTGCTGCAGTTTATTCTGCATTTTTCTTGCCTATCTCTAGATGTCAGTGGTTTACAGCAGTCCTAATACAACTTGCATATACCTATCTTCTTTACATCTTATTTGTGCATCCATGTTTGTTTTCATGTGTGTTCCTCATTGAAAATCCCTTTTAGGTTAGAATCTCCAGGCACGTGCTTGACACTGTCATCACTAGCAGCAACACTAATTCATTTCCTTAGTTTTTGTTATTTTCTGACTGATTTTTGAGTTCTGTACTGACTTGTGTTGAGTCAAGCAGAGATGCCAAATGCATAGGAACCCTAAATTATAGCAGCTCTTTTAGTGCTTCTAATAACTGGTTTGTAATTTCAGTCATTAGCAGTCTTACTGCTAGCTTCATCAGGTACTTCTGGCTAAACTTGAATGTCCATCAAAATATACAATATACCTCACTGTAATCATTCTGATCTTCTGCTCTCATGTTATAGAATCATAGAATTACTCAGGTTGGAAAAAACCTCAAAGATCATCAAGTCCAACCGCAGCCTAACCATAGTACCCTAACTCTAAATCATGCTTTTCCTCTTGTTGCTTTCCTTAAAAACACAAAAGCCAAAAGAAGACAACACCCCAGAATGTAGTGGATGTGATGTCTGGGACAGTCTTTTAACTATGAAATATTTAGGTCATCTTGAGCTAGATTCCTTGCTGCTTTTCTGTTTAATGATTTCTTTATTCCTCATACAGAGACAGCCTCAGCTGTTCTGTAACTGCTTGTCAGTGCAGATAAACATAATGTTTAGAATGAAGTCTTCCCTGGGTCCCGCTGAACTGGTGCAGCCTGTACATTTTTCCCCTGATTGTGAGAAGTAAGAACCATTGCAGCTGTACAGGTTTGGCCAGTTCTTCTGATACATTCCGTTCTACATTGAATTTGGAAATACCCCGAATTCTTCTCTCTGTAGCAGTCCTTGATGGCTTCCTTAGTTCTGAAACTGCATGTTTTGATGTTTCCCTTGGCACGTGCATGCATTCAGTTCTTCTGCCTCAAAACAAGGTTGTCTTCTGAACCTGAGTTGTTGAAGGAGTAATTGACAACTATATAATGCAACCTTTGTCTTGCAAAAGTTTTCATACATAGGGTAGACACACCTTATGGCAGGTGGCAGGAGAGCGGTGATATAACACTGTACCATCTTCAGGTGACTTTGTTTTTGGATAAATGGTGAATACATCGTTTTGAGCTGCTTGAAAAAAAAACACCCTGTATGCCTTAAAAAATTTGTTCTGTAAAGAAACTGTATTAGTTATGGATTGTGACGTTACTACAGTGCATTTTATTATCCTATGTCTTTGCTCTTCATACCTTTTGGTGACATTGTCACTTGGGTGTAAGGCTAAGCATGGTGCTAGATCTTTACCCTACGATCACCAACAAAAAATCACTTTGTAAATGTTGGTCACTTGGAAGTTTCCAGTTCACACACTATAAATAGGAGGTATGCAAATCCTTTCAGTGCACGGTATGTGGTGTTTCACTTTGATGTAAACTCATTCCACCCACCAACAGTATTCAATTGAATTGTGGAGTTCTGTTGAGTTGGTGAGGTGTGACTTAATGTGAGGTAATATTTTTATGTATGGAGAGGCCAAAGTAGCTCAGGACAAGCCAGAGTACTGTTTTTATGTGAGAAAGCAGATCATCATGATGACTGAAATGGCGGGCAGTTGCAGTGTCTTGGTCTGGTCAAGCTGAACAACTTCACTGCGTAGAAGTGCAATGGTTTCATGGCAGGTGGATTGCAGAATATCTACGTGTAACCAACATGCCAGTGCAAGCCATTCCCTACTAGGAGTGCTCATCAGCAGCAGAAGCAGTAAAACTGTCAGATACCAAATGGTAGAAGTGGAGCATCTTAAGTGACCAGTCTGACCTGCTTTGGCTAGTTTCTCACCATACTGGAGTTTATCCTCTTTCCTTGCTGCATTCATTGCAGGAACTCCATATGTACTTTTTTTCTTCCTCTGTATGTCTGGCAAGCCTGCCTTTAGCTGGAATTGGTGAGAGGATGGAGGTGATCATGGTTGGCCTGGGTGCCCCAGGTACTGCTGAGGGTGCACTGGGATGTGCACGCATTCCCTCGTCATCCCTTGCTGACTTCTACTTTTGCTGGCTGGGTGTCATGTTGGGTGGCACTGGTGTTTGTTACCCTGAGCACACCTGAAGGGCTGTTCCATGCATTTTTGGCTCAAGAAATTAATTTGTGGTGGTGAGGGAGGAGTTGAGAAAATGAGTGGGCTGAATGCACACTCAGCATGTTTGGCACTGGGTGAAAAGCCATGAGTGTTACCTGCTGAGAAGGACATTGAAATTAGATGAATTGCTTATTGTTGCATCATCACCCCTTTTAAGATGGAGCCTTATGTATCTCAAGACATGTCTAGCTCCCTCCTGGCTGTGCAGGTCAATGATCCTCTCCTCCGGCTGTCTCAGTCAGGAAGAAGCTATGAGCAAGGGTTGCCTTCCTTTCTCCCAGCTGACATTGAACCAGCTTTTCTGCATTAGTATGACAGTTTTGCCTCACGGAACTTCCAGTAATTAGGAAAATGAAGGTTCCCTAACTCTTGAGTTGGTCAGAATTCTGGATTATGTTTTAAATAGACTGATGGCAGAACACTAATGGACATACTTGCTGTTGTCCTGAGGCCTATTACACCTGTATGCCTACTAATGATTTTTTTTCAAGGTGCTTTATTTGGAAACTTTTTATTGGTAATGGACATAGCCCATTATGCTGTGGTTTAAAATAATGACAGCTGTTTTTGTGGGTAAGTGCTGAGTCATTCAGATGTATGAGATAGGGTGAATATGCAGACATACTTTCAATTTAAATACATTTACTTTTAAAAATAGTAAAACTATAGAACTGTATTTGCATTAATGATGAGTGTTTGGCCTAAACTCTGTCTTGTGCTTTGGCAAAGTCATTTGAAATTAATTGCTCTGTCCATTGTGTATCTCTTTAGGAAGTGACACTGGGAAGGACTTTGAGAATTGGCAATCAAAATGAACCCAGGCACTGAGCAGGCCCATGACAAAGTGCAAGTACAGTTAACCTATTACTGGCTTGGTTAGAAAAATCTCAGTGATTTGCTTAGGAAATGACAGTGAGGTGAAAAGCAATAGTTTTTTTGTGTTCACAAGGCTTTTATTTTAGAGCAAAAGAGAAAAAGGGATCTATTGATTCTAAGTATTTGTTAGAAACAGTTCAGTTCACCGACTGTAATTCTTATGTTCAGCGAAGTTAATAAGTGAAGCCCTGGCTTTCTCTAAGTAAGAGAATACTAGTTTGCTTGCATGGTGTTTATTTTAAGCCAAACAGAGCTAAAATGGCAGAATTTCTTGCTTAGGTTCCACCTGTCTAAAAGTGCTGTAGTGAGTTTAGAGCCAGTTGCTGATAGCCTGTTTACCCTCTTGGATGCTCTAGAGAGCTTGGGGTTTTTCTCCTCTGTTATACAATGAGAGGAGTGTGTTTTATTATGAACAACGTTTTATTATGAACAGGAGGAGCTGAGCAGTCTCTGGTGTTGGTGGACGATGTGCACAGTTGTTGTGTAATCCCCACGACCTGTGGGTTGAGTCTTCGCTGTGCAATGGCAGAGAGCTTTCCTACCTAATGTTAATCCTTACAGCTTCTGAGCCTTCTTTGTTGCCAGCTCTCAAACCAACTGGGGCTGTGTATGAAAAAAACCTTCTCTCATCTTCCAATCTAGTGGAAGAATATCTATTAGCATCTGGTTACCATCAAAGTCATTCTGCTGTCTTAAGGACTGTCACATCTGTAGGAACTGAGTGCCCTGTATTGTGCTGTTGTCTCATCTCCTGTCCTTAGAAGTGTGTCAGCAGTATCCTTTGTGGACAGCCTTTACTTTCCTTGCCTCTTCCTTTCTGTATCGTGTTCATCTCATGTTTGTTCCCTGTGATTTTAGGGGATTTTGTCTTCCATTGATGAGTGGGCTGTCATTTCCTTCCCCATTTTTTTCAGAAACACTAAGTTGATTACTAATCTGATAAACATGGCAAGGCTGTCGGATGCATGATCTGGAACTTCAGATTATGTTCTGAACCTTATCTTTGTTTAAGAAAGAGTTGTGTAACTTTCAGTATTTCTGCTGATTACAGGAGTAGACTGTGAAGCTTTAGGTGGCTTGTTGTGTTTTGCTTATGAGCTTTACTGTAGTCATCAGAGTGTTATAAAGTGCAAGCAGGTAGTGCTTTGAGTGCACGGTGAAACTGAACTGGGTGGCATTAGGTACAACACAACAGTTCTTATTATACTTCAAGTTTTTTCCCAAACTGTTTCGTAGATGCTTTGCTTTCCTTCCAAGGTGTGTTGAAGGTTACACGAGTCAGGAACTTCTGACGACACCATCTGTGCCTATTCTTTGTATGTAAGGTTAGGATGTACACACCACCCACATGAAGAATCCCGTTATTATTCCACTGTTTGTATGTGTACTACTTGGCTTGTTGGCTAAATGAGACGTAGCAAGCCTTCGGGTTGCTACAAGAGATGAAACATCAGAGAAGTAACGCTCAAAGTAACTCTTATTAATTTAAAATGTTTGATTCCCTGAAATGCTTACCGTAGTTACTAGAGTTTCTCAAGCACTAATATAGGAAAGAAATCTGCCACTATGTTGTTCTTGTAGAAAAGAGCGTAAGTTGTCCCGGAGAACAAAGCAAGGACTTCCATTTCTTAAGCTGTCTTGTCAGGTATGCTGGTATTTCTCAGCATTCTTCTGGGTCAGATGATATATACAACATATTTGTAAGAGGAAACTCAAAGTGGCCACTTATCTGGTCAATGATATTTAAGGGGGAGAAGAATACCATTCTGGTGCTGTAGCCATTCATCCAGAAGTTTTACCAAGGGAACGTTACTTAATTGCCTGTAGAACAGGCTTCTAATGCTCTGATGACACAGAACTGGATCAGATCAAATGAGTAGTACTAGAACTCTGTCAGAAACCAGATGTGGTAGAAATATGTGCATCTTGGTGTCTGGATGTTGAAAAGATGAAGACAGTTATGAGTGTTTCATGACGTACAGCTTGAGGGCAGACCTTTCAATGGGATGACAGTCTTTGAATGAATTGTACTTTGGCTTGATAACTGTTTTTCATAAGAAGTTTTGATAGTGTGTTTGGCTTTTGAGATAGACCTGGGAATTGCCTATATCTGCAGGGCAAAGTAAACAAACGATGCTTTACTGAGGAAGAACAAAAGCTGCTTTGAAAGAGTCAGAGGGCTTACACAAATAACGAGGTAGTTTGTATAGTTATAGCTGCACTCCCTTCTCGCTTGGCAGGCATGGGAGTGATGCTGCAACATATGTGCTGCCATCCTGGCAGTGAGCGTGTTCCCAGGAAAATGGAACTGTGCACCAGTGTAAGAATGCAAGCTTTACCGAGCGTGTTGCTGATTGTGCCAGATGAGCATTCATAAACAGATTAGCTCTGTGTTCTCAAACAAAGACCTGTTATTGTTTCTCTCTTATGAGCCAGTTTTGTCTTGAGCCGGCAGCCTGGCTTCTGCTGCTTGTTCTTTTGTGTGTTCAGTCCAAGTATGATATTCAGATTGGGGAGAAAAAAAGTAACTCATATTTTTCATGTATATGCAAGTTCATTCAAATGACCAGAGATTAGATTAGCTCTAGACTTCTAGGGAAGGGTGCTATAGTATACTGGATGCCATTGCTTGTTAGGTGATGTCTACATCTTAACTGTCATCCTTTCTCAAATGTGTTTGTTAATTCTCATATCTCTTGGTGCTGAGATGTCTGTGATGTGGAAGGAGGTTTAATGATGTCCTTAGCATCACTCTTCAACAACAGCCACTGTATTTTATGCTAGGAAAGTGTTCAAAAACAAGTTGAAGATGTTAAATGAATGCGTCTCCGTCACAGTTTGAGAAATCTGACCTCATTTAACACCTTCAACTTGTTTTGGAATGCAACTCAATCACAGTTTGAGAAATCTGACCTCTCTTTCTCCAGTGAACGGACACATTAAATGGTTGCTGCTGGAAACTATCCTTAACCCTGTGAGTGGTAGGTGAGAGCTTTCGTAGGAGAGGATTTGAGCTGTTTTTCCATATAGAGGCTCTTGAAAGAGGGAATGAGTTGTCAGATTGATGGGTTTCAGAATGAGGAGTGGAGGAATGAGGGTTGCTCTTTTGGGAAATCCTTAGGCTAGCAGTACATTTTTCTTTCTCTATATGAGTAGCTGCTTTAATACATCCCTCAGGTACGATAGGAATGATTTTTAAAGACTTAGTATTTTCTAGGGGGTTGTGAGGAATAAATATTCTTATCTTTTTTTTTTCCCCCTCTGTAATTAAAACAGCTGAATGGATGCGTTACTGTTTCTGGACTAAGACCAAGAGTAAAAAAAAATCCCAGTTCAAGCATAAAATCACAGCAGACTGTGTAGATTTTTAAACACACATCTACTGTAATGCTGGCCATTTCATGGAAGAATCTTAGCAACCTCTGCTCACAAAAGCTTATGTTCAGTTGACTTACTGCAGTGCTTTTTTTAATATAAATAAAATCCTTGCAGTTTATATGAAGCAGTCCCACTCCAGTGCTTGTCATACTAACACGAATGTGAGGACACGGAGGAAGCTCTTATGCTCTGACAAATAATTGCTGTCAGTCTGGCTGTCTTGAGCAGCTGTGCAATAACTCACAATGAGCACAACACAGAGTTGGCTCTGTTTTCCCCACACAGGTTACAGCGACTCATAATGACCTGTGAAAATACTGTTTTTGAGTTCTTTGGCCTGTGCTTGTGAGCGGTTTTCTTGAAGTTTCCAAGTGAAGCAATAATTCAGGACAGGTTGGTTGTCGAGCTCTTTTTTCTTTGTTTGGAAGCAAGTGGAATCGGGTTGTTGGTGCCTTTCTGTTAGCATCTCCAGTGCTGAAATGCTACCAGAATAAAACAGTGGTAATGAGATATGTTGATGTCATGAGGTTAAGAACAAGGCTGAATGCTTGCCTCCTAAGTGCTTCCTGTGAAGCTCTTAAGGCTTCTCTCACGGTTCTTTTCTTCTGACCCAGAGCACTCATTTTCTGCTTGGTTATAGGGCAGTGGTAGCCAACAACTTCCAGGTATTTTCTGATGGAGGACTTGAGGTTGTTCTTGGAAGGCGGCTGGGTGTGCATTTGTTATTCCTCCTTAACATTGCTCTCTGTGTGACACAGGCTTTGCCTGGTGAGCAAATGGTATTTGCATCTTCAGTGCAGCAAAAAGGCATCAAACCTTGGTGGGTCCTGTAAACAGGAGTGGCAAACTGCCCAGGTGCCTTCTGTATTTTCTTTTAAGCGTGGACTGTCAGTGTGAGAAGAGCAGCGCTCTGCGTCAGGCTGTTGTCTGCTGTTTGACACGCTCTTTGAAGTAGAATTTTCCTTTTTCTTTAATCTCAGAAGTTGCATTCCGAGTCTTTATGAGCCGGGGAGCATAACCATATTTAAAGTTGAGGTTAAAAACGACTGAAGCAGGAATACGTTTTGCTTAGAAATGCAGATTTCATTGCATGTGATTTGCAATAAATTGTATATCTTTATATATATATACCCGCACATGAAAAGGAGTCCCTGGGGTTTGTAGGCACTTCTATACGTTGTTGGCATTTTGCACTGAAATTTGCTTGGCTGCCCCTGAGAACAGAATCTGCAATAAGATTAAAAACTTATATATCGTTATTCCTCATTTTGATCATCACCTTTGGCAACAACATATAGAATAACACCCTTTATTCCTCTGCCAGGTTTACTTTCCTTTCTGAAACCTGTGTGCTGTATTGGAGTTAGCTGTGAAAATTCCCCCTGTGTTCATTAAGCGTATTAAGAAGGGGAGCTAAGGAAGCCAGCAGAAAGAAAAAAAGTTTTTGTAAATGGAGACCACTTAATAGAGCAAAACACCAATGTGAATTCTAACTGTTCTTTGGGGCCTCTGCTGAATGTTCGTGCAAAGGTTCAAAAGTCTGCTGCTTAAAGATAAGAGCTGTAAGCTGTGATAAGGTAGTTAAGGTGCAGTCAGCCTTGAGCATTTCTCACATCGCAGATGCTTTGTGAAAGATATTTGAACTTGTTTTCTTGCAAGCTTTTTGTTGCTGCTGTATTTTTCACCCTCTTGCATAGAGCTGTAGGAGAGGAAAATGATGCAAGAGAAAAGAAGCCGTGCTTCTTGTAAGCGAGCAACACTTTGTCCTTAGGTGTATGGCAGCAGAAGCTCAGGCAGCCAGCCCTACTCTTATGAAGGGAGCACAGGAGGAGGGCAGGAGGTGGCCAGCGGTGGGGCAGTGGGTTTGCGTGGTCAGGATGGAGTGGGGATGAGTGGAGGAATGCTTCACCCCGGCTCTGCATGGCCAGGGGTGTCCATCCTTGGCTAAGTGCACTCCTGAGCGCTCTGATGTGGCTCCCTGAATCTCCTCAAGTATTTGTAAAGCAAGCAGTGGTTAGTACTTCCCATTTTCCTGCTTCCTCTCACAACTTAACTTAGCTAAAAAAGCTTCTTTCTGCAATGAGCTTCTGTATTTTTTCCTTTGAGAAAGATGGTGTTTTACACAGAAAATGGCAGCGCTCTCACAGGTGCTGTCACTGTCACCGTGGTGCTGCAAGGCCCGTCAGGGAGATGGCACTTCCACGTTTTTGTATGGCAGTTTTGCTTGGGGCTACAAGGTCGTGCAGTAGATTTTTGTGTAGGTTCCAGATGCAGAGCTCTCTGAAGAGAGAGCTTCACAGTCCTTCTGAGTCAATGCCCTGAATATTAGTTTTGCTCTGTGTGACTCAGCTGAAACATAAAAATGCTGTCTGGGACAGAGGCAGTGCTCTCTGAAGCTGGAGGATATGCTCCATGCCCACTCAGGTGCCAGGCAGCTGCTCAGCATCACTTTTCTGTCTCAGAGCAGCGGGCTCAGTGCACACACTGCAATGCTATGAAATCTGGTTGTAGATCGTAGACCTGATAGAGAGCATTTTCATAAAGAATATCTACTTTTTAATAAGTGTTTTTATTTGCATATGCTAAATATTATTTTGCCACAGGCATGAGGAATTTCTTACTGAATGCACCTGTTCTGACACATAGTCCTAAGCAGAATCAGTGGTGAAAACCCTTCTTGCTGGAGGGAGTGATAGTAGAAAGTCTGGAAAGATGTACGGCTTGCTTTGTATAGATTTAGTGGATCACATACCGTGTAGTTTCTGAGTTTGCTGTGAAAGCATAGCCCATGCTATTCCAGATCTTTCTCTTGTTCAAATTACAGCCTGACTTTTATGCTTTCTTGCAGGCCAGCCCTCCAGATCTCTATATTGAAAGATTTAACGTAGCTCTTGGACAATATATGGGAGCATTGCAGAGCATTGTGCCTCTTTTCATATATATGGTAAGTTCTAGAAAATTATTTTCAAATAAGGTATGTCCATGCACAAGTTTCTGACTAAAAGCTGAAAGGAGTAAAACGCAGCTCTAACAATTTTTCTTGCAGATCTTACCATTCAGGCATGTTTTGCTACCTGTATAGCAGTTCTGATAAAGATGGATGGGGAGAAGAAGGGGAAGCTGTGCTTCTAAGTGCAGGCTTCTGGAATTGAGTTTCTGCCCTAATACTCCATTATTGGAAATAGGAGGAATTACTTTTATTTTGACTCAAAAACAGCCTTACCAAATAGGCCATTTTTTATATCTTTTTTTGAGATGGTTTATTGACTTGTTATATATTGGCTTGGTAGTTTGGGCAGATTACAAGGATGATTTTATTGCTTTTGCACAAATTAAGACAAGATGGATATATTATGCCTGAAAGAAATATGTCTTTGAAATGTCTGTATTGGTTGATAAAGCAATTCTGACTGTTGACTGGATGTGGGCAAACTTACTTTCATAGCTCTGACTTGCAGACATTCAGATGGCACTGACTGTTACTGTTGTGCAGATTATGTATGTTTATGATGTCTTCTGTATCTCTGAAAAAGTCTGTAATTTGCATAACTTTAGTCAAAATGCCAAGTTTCTCATTGCTTTTTTTAATGGTAAAGAATAATTAAAGCTTGGAGTTGCCTTCCTCCTGGAAATTATCCTTACGTTGACATTGCTTAGAAATAAAAACAAAAATAAAAAGGTTTTAGCAAAGAAATGCTTGAAAAAACAAATTGCTTTAGATTACACAACATTACTTTGAACTCCAAGTTATTTTCATTGGTAGCATCCCACTGTTTCAGAAGCAAAGACCTACATTTTAGTGGGTGTACCTGAAACCAAGTAGTTTGCTACAGTCCTTCAGCATAGTTTCACCATGTAGATTTGTTGCATTACAAGAGGATGTTGTCTTGAACTGGGTTTCTTCTGATCTACTCTTCACCTAGTTCATACAAAATGAAATCCAGTTGCTACAGCATCACATGTAAGCTAAGGGATGTGTCTGTGGTGATCTTGGATTTTTTCTCAGTTCCTGTCATGATTTAATATCTCAGTTTAGTATCTGCTTATAAACGGAGATAAGCTGCTCAGGTATGTACTTTATTGAATGCTCAGCTGTGTCTTGGAGGGTCTTTGATCACAGAGGTCAAAATCTTCAAAATTAAGACTGCAATACCTGTAACATCCAAAAACGTTCATGGTAGACACAGACTGTCATTATCATTATATGACCTGCCTATGTAGATAGGCTTGGTATAATTGAATACATTTCCATATCTTTGTACACCTTAATTTTTACAGTTTAACTGACATGTGAACATAGGCAAATTCGTTAAAGAATAATAAAAAAATCTCTAGAATGAGTACTTGCATAGTAATTGTAAAATAGAATATTTAAAAAAACCTGAGTACACAGTAGATATTTTAAAGGAGCAATATCTTTGAAGCAAGAGTAGAGATTTGTTCAGGCAGTAAAACTCTATTCCTGCAAATGAGAACAGACCTGAGAGCGACTTCTGTGCTTGTTCCTCTATCTGCTAAGTGCACTGCTGATGTCAGCTATATAGCTGTTTTTGAAGGATTGTGTAAAGTTAAGGCTCAAACTTGTTCCCTGATATCATATTTATCAGTTGCACGTGATAGGAAGATGCTGCTAGAAAAGTCGGGATGGAAAATGTTCTCTTAGTTTGTGTCTATTTGGAAGTGTTTATAACGTAAGACTTCTGCAGTCTTACATTATTACATCTCATTGAGTTTTCTCTCATGCAACAGCAGTTTCCTTTATTTAGACAAGAAAATAAGATTACGAAACAACTGCAGGAGCTGAAAGCCTAGTTATTGTCCAATATAAATTACAGCTTTGCAGTTTGTTTAATAGGTACTTCCAAAGAGGATTTAATGGAAGTGGACTTAGTCGTTGGATTCTGCCTTTTTATTGACAATGCCAGTGCTTTACTTTTTTGGTAGTGATGTAATTGTTTTAATCAGGAGTTTCCGAGGTCACTGATTTGCACTAATCAACTTTGTTTTCTGAAAGGATGGTTATATTAATGCTTAGGAGAACTTCAGACGTGTATTTACGTGTTTAAAAATCTAGGAAGCCAAGGAAAATATAAAGGTTTTCAATAGAACTGGAATGTGTTTTTTCTTTTGTTGGCCACAAGAGATGTAATTAGCCTTAGGGCTCAGTGCTGTGCATTTGAAATCAACAGCAATGCTTTTCTACTCTTTGCTGGTCCGTACCAAACCATATTCTTGTGTGAATGGTGGAAACGCAGGACGGGTTTTCTTAACATGCTTTTATGTGGTGATGGAGCCCTTGGGTGAGAATTAAGAGAGCTGACTTTGCAATTGGGGAACTGTTCATTCTTTCCTCAGAAGAAGCACTAGTGGTTTTTGTTTTCTAATGGTGATGCTACATCTGTTGCTACATTCAACTTTTCAAGAAAGCACAGAGAACCAAATCACTCTTCTGGCTCTAAATTCAGTAGGTGTAATCTCCTTCTGAAGTTCTGGTACAGAAATGCAGATGAAGCAAAGGAAGCTAGAAGTCAGCTTAGCACAAAGGTTTTTGTGCCCAAGAGTAATACCAAGTAAATAATTGTATTCTGTACGCTCAGTAAGTCTATATGAGGTTATTCTAGATGCTTGCAGCCCGTACATATGATTGTACACTGCACACATGAATGAATAAAAATCATGTATTTGAAGAAAAATTAAAATCAGCATTTAGAAGATAAGTTCTTGATTGCTAATTATAGTTGGGTGGATAAAGATCTATTATTTTGTGTTATGAGGTGGGCCTAATTCTTGTGAACCCTGTAGATTTGGGTTAGTTGAGATTAGAACCTTATTTATCATTGCCTCTAAGACGTTGTTCTTACTGGGTGGCTTTGCACTTACTTATTAGCTAGGGGGCATTTTGTGTGTTTATACACAAAGAGATATCTTTGTATACATACATGAATGAGGTAATAAACACCCATGTACTGTTTGTTTTTTTTCTCTCTGAAGTGTGTTTTGTTCTCCTTTTAATGATATTGACAGAGTCATGTCTTCTAATGTTAGTCAAGGTGGCTTCTAGAAGAAATGCTTGCATTGTATCTGAATTTCTCAGGTGTCGGTGTATATTTACTATTTATTTACCTGTCTGCAAAATCTTGAAGTTAACTCACTTTTCAATAAATACTGATAGAGCTGAAATAGTGACATCTTATGTGAAAAGTGTTCCTGGTTTTTCACTGACAAGAATGAGACACTTATTCTGCTGTCTCCATTCAGCACTCTGGACTGAAAATGGAGTACTTTCTCTAGATTTTCAAGTTTTGAATAAGAAAATAGCATCACTTTTTGCATGTCTTTGTCAGCTGCATTTAATATAAGAAAACTTTGAGGCTATGAAAATAAAGAAGGTAATATCTCCTCTGTTGGCTCATAGGATAATGTGGTTAGCGTGACATTCTCCTGTGCTGGTTGAGGTCAGTGTGTGTTGTAGAGGTGCCTTAAGAAATCAGGGTGATGGAAGACTGAAGTACAGTATGTAGGTTGGTGCTTCCTAGTAGTAGAGCTTCTTCCATTACTTCCATTACTGTGGATTTCTGTTGCAATGACAGTTAACCATTGGTGAGGGGGAAAAAAAAGTATCACTTTAGTGTTCCATTATGTACCTTTACATTAAGTTGATTTTCTAGTAGCATGGCTGCATAATACTATGCAGGTTGTCCAGATGAGTTCACTTGGCCTATTTCCAAGTTAGTATTGAAGTGATAGGAGATTTTTTTTTTTTTTTCATGAAACAACTGCACTTTTAGGTATTTAGTGCCCACGCATAAAGTACAGTCAGGAAATCTTGCTATTAATTGCAGACTTGGAACTGGGGAGTAACGCCAAGTGGCACACTGGGTTTAAAGTCCCTCAGGGAAATCATGGACAGAATTTCTTCTGAGGGCTGCAGAGACAAATTTATTAATGCTGAGTGGGTCAAGATAATTGAATCCTAAAATTTTTAATGTAATTTAATTTAATACAGGTTTGTATCTATCACTTATTTCCACGGTACGTTGATTTTGAATATCTGTCCTCTGAGACTATCAGTGAACCACAGGAGTGGGTAACTCTACTGGTGATTTATTGCTGTAATATACCTATTTTAACGGCTTAATTACAATTAGATATTTTAAATGTGATATCCAGCCCTATTTTGCTATTTATGGTGTTTATAATGTTCTAAAATGTATCAGGTTTTTTCCTATAGATTCTCATCCAGGTCAATGTGCAGATGTATCTGTAGATACATTTAAAAACCAAACGTCTGTAGATACTTAACTTTATTAATGCTGTAGTGCCACATGTGGTCTTAATTTTTAAATACATATTTTTTTGTTGTACAGGACTGTTGTATGTAATATAAAAGCAGGCACCAAGGAAGCGTTTTGCAGGCTAAATATTCTATGGTTTTAAAAGTATAAACTATTTTATTCAGGATTAAGAAGGTTAACTTTTTTTCCTATTATGAAAACCAACTGCTAATATTTCTGTCTTATTTTCCAGAATAAATTTTACATAGAAACCAAGCTTAACAGAGACTTAAAAGATGACCTTATAAAGCTGTTTACGGAACATGTTGCAGAAAAGCACATTTACAACCTAATGCGTAAGTGCCCTTATTGACTTTTTCTTATAATGGGAGTCTGGAAAACTGCAGTGCTTTCAGATATTGCAGAAATGCGCAGCAAATAGAAAATGGCAAATGGTTGTGAGGGCTCAAATACAGACTCCTTTTGAAGACACAGGAAGAAATGTTGTTTCTTCTGTGTTGTTTTTCATTACTGGTTGAAAATTAAGTGCATTAAAATTAATTTTTGTTACAAAATTTGTAATTCCTGATATACCACATCAAGGAATGCAAGTCAACAGTTATTTTTAAAAGTTTTTTTTTCTTTGTATGAAGTCATGATTGCTCCAGTATTTACCTTGAAGCAATTGCTGAGTGTATGCTGTGCCCACATGATGGGTGGTAAGGGTCGGGTTTTCTTTCTCCTTGCTTGATTAGTAATGCCCTTCTCCTTTGACTGAAGAGTTTGAGGTACACCAGAATAATGGGAGATTATCAGTTTAGTTTAATCTTTTTCTTGCCATCTGGAAAAGTCTGTGATGTAAAGCTTTTAGGCATCATCAGATCACCTAGGAATGTGAGGTCAGTAAGGGAGGTCCATCCATCACCTAACGTTTTATATTGGGCCAAAGACATTTAGTGAAACGTGGTATGATGATTCCTCCAACAAGATCATGGAAAATTCAACTGACATTAGATTTAAGTGTGTGCACGTTCCAGGCAATGAAAATATGAATGTGATGTTTTTTCAATGAGAAAGTAAAGGTCACACTTCTAATCAAATCCTCAGAATGTGAGTAATGTCAAATGTGTTGCTGTGTAGTTAGTTTTCTGTGAATTGATGTAGGAGAATTAAATAGAAGCTACAGATCATGTACTGGAATGAAAGGGGAAAAAAAATGTACTCTTCCCCAGCTCTGTGGTAGTTACAGAAGTAAAACTGAAGGAAAACACTGAAAAATAATCTGCCACCTGTCTTGCTGCTCTATATGGAGAGTGTTGTTTATGTGCACCTTTCTTGGATTTCATTTCAGTCTACTTTCAGCTTAGTAAAGCACAGTAAAGCAATAACAAAATGACTCCTAAGACTTGCATAAACTCTCAACTATGATCTGGCTTGGTTAAACCTTGAATAGTGGGATCTTTTAAATTGAGATAAAATACCCAAAATAAAATTCCCAACTTATGAACAAATGTTGAGGAAACTACTGAATATATACAGTATGTGTCATTCTGTTGAGGTACAGAGAAGTTCTAGTGTTGTATTTTCTCAGCTGTTGTAGATTGCTGATATTCATACCAGAAAGATTGATATTTCCTTAATTTTCAGAAATATGAGAGCTCTTTGAAAATAGAGTGTATATATATATGTATATACAGGTTTTGTGACTTTACTTTCAAATGTCATTTTCAATGTGTGATACTGTTTTCTAAGGTTTTATTCAGGTTTGGTTCAACAGGATAGTGTTGGTGTGTTATGAAGGAAGAAAATAACACTGAGTGGGCATACATAGGAAATTCAATGATTTGTGATCTGTACTGAAAAAAATTGAGTTCTGGGTGTGCTTAGCATGAAGAAGTGTGTCCTCCAAGAAAGAAGAACCAAAACATTTGTTGAATCAACTTGTGATTTAGACTCAAGGAAAATAGTAACGCCTGCTCTTGAATTTGTTGCTATGTTTTTCACAGGCAGGCATTTCTGTTTGTGGTGCCTTGTCATTCTATCAGAGTCTGGCAGCTGGCACTTCCATCCAAGGCTGTGTTCAGGAAGTGACTGTAAGGAAATTTCAGTTCCATTTACAAGTTCCTTCTCTATTTCAAATTAAAAGAGAGGAAAAGAAGTGTCAGGAAATGAGCATAACATACATCTGTTTCTCAGCATTTGATACTGCTCAGGCTGCCAGGGGCTCCTAGTCCTTGTGTGGTGTGGTTGAAAGCAGGAGGATGCAGGAGGGGCTTCTGACAGAATGGAGGATGGCTGAGTGCTTAGTTACAGAAAATAGACTACCTCTTATTAAGGTGAGAATTCTTTATTTGCAGAAAAGAATGCAGCGTAAGGGAAGAGATCTTGCCTGCAAAGCTTGGGCTTCAGAGTACTTCTGAGCAGCTAAAGTCACTGTGTAAATTACATAAAAACATGGTTGTGTTTTTTGAAGTATGTTTATACTGGCACATGTTTATCAAGTCAGTGCTCTTCAAATTAAAGTGATGCATACAAACGACGTGAAAATAACCTGGTGATTTTCCTTATGAGGCCTAAAGCTGGCTCTTGCTGATAAGGGTGCCGTATAAAATGGCTTGGGAGAAGTGATGTGCAGAACTACTTAAATGAATGTAACAAACAAAGATATAGCATCTTATTTACAAGAAGCCTCAGAAGTAAATAATGCAGACGATACCTACTTGTCAGTAGGAGAATGTTGCCTTTATTCATTCTGGGTTCCTGCAGTCACTGTCACCTCTGCTGGCTTTCTGGAGTTGTAATGGCTGTGCCCTGGAAACACCTTGCTTGTGTATAGAAAAATGGTCGTTACTGAGGTCATTCAGTGTCTTCAGTTGTGGAAGTGGCTAACAGCTCCTGATGCTCTCTAATTTTGCTACTTGACACAGGTAAAAATCAGTAGTGGAGGGTGGTTTTAACTAACTGCTGTTGTTCCCTTTTAAGAGTTCATGAATTTGGTACCAAAAGCAAGGTTGCTCTGTAATAGCTCTGTTCGTTTGTTCTGTTAGCAGTGTACTGTTGTTTCTGCTTGGTGGATAGATGAGTTGGTTTTAATTACTCCTGTTCTCCTTACGGAACCTAAAGGAAGAGAGATTTGGGCTGGAATCCTGCTGTGGAAGTTGACAAGGTCCCAGCTTCTCAGTGTTGAGAGGAAAAGGAATGGGTAGCTTGAACAAGTCATAGAGAAGAAAGTAGCTTTAGAAAGATCTGTCACTTGGATTCAGTGAAGGTGAAGGGATTTTGCTGTTTCATCTCCTTAATTTATTTTTTGGTTGTGGAGATATACTTCAAGAGAAAGGTAGTTTATGTTGCAAAAGATTCTTCCTTTAAAGTGGCAGGAAAGATATTTCCCATGTGGGTGATATCTGAAAGATACTGGAGAAGTTGACCTGGAAGCTGAAAAGGGCTGCTAACAGCTTCTGGTGATGAGCTTGTGCAGTGTGCTTTTTGGTTGCAGCAGGTACAAATGTAATAGAAAATGACAGAAAATGAGCGAAGCTATATCTATTGTTCTCTGCTGCAATCATTAGTGTCTGTGTTTGCCTTGCAGAGATGTGTGTGTTGTTTAGGCTGTGGTTAAGCAGGGAAGGTGTGCTGGCATGAACAGCCCTATGTTACTAGCAACTGAGTATTATTGACCTCCAGAAACACCATAATGGCATTGAAGCAATGGATCCTCATCTCTTTGGCTGCTTACTGCTGTGGCATAACTTCTTTAGCAACAAAATTCCATATCAGGCTTTCCTTTGTGAATACTCCAGAACGGTAATCCAAAAGGTTGAGAGAAGGACCTTGGCTGAGCCAGGTTTGTAGCCTGCGAGTACAGCTATGACACATAGCATGGGCTTCAGGTTGGTGTGTTGGTCTTTTCCTTTACTCCCTGTGCTTCACCCTTTGTCAGTTGGACAAGAAGGTGCAAATTGACTTTTTCCCTCCTTAGGCTGGTGTTTATTTTTTCTCCATTCTAACACTGATCCCAAACAACCTGCTTAAGAGAAGCAGCCTGTCATCATCTTGACCCTCAGACAGCAGAGAAAATCCCCTGGGAAGAGAGAAGCACTCTACTTTTCTGCTTTTTCAGAAAGCATTGCCCACAGCCTCTGTATATGCTGTGTAGACTTACTCTGAAGAAGTCTTTCTCCTTTCACAGTCTAAACTACATCTGCATCATCAGATGATGATCTAGAGTGTAAACAGCTAATATTCTGCTGTTGAGGACCTGGTGTTGGTTCACATTTAAGTGCATTTTGGGGAGTTTTACTTCACACGTGGTTATGTCTGTTCCCATGGGTGGAATGTTATTTGAGGGTTTGAGCACAACTGGTTTAAGTTTACACCAAAGGAACTGAATTCTTGTGCTCCAAGGCACCTCTGTCATACGAACCGAAGTGCAATAAATGGGATGATCAATGAGTTTGCTTCAAAAGTATGTTTCTAATCTGAACTAAAGCATTAATGTAGAATGAGCCGTTAAGCATTTGAGATCACTGTATTTTCCTTTCAGAGAGACATAGCAACTGCTGTAATGGCAGAAGCAGTGTGGTACAATAAGAACAAAATGCTGCTCCATTGCTGAGGCATTTTCCTTCTGTAACACTGCATGTTGCTCTGCCCCATGACACTGCTTTACTTTTCCTTTGTGTGCAAAATCAGTAGCAGAAGAGCATCTGCACAACTTTGCCACCTTCATAAAAATTATTCTTGTTTTTTTTTATGTTTGATGTGGAAAAATAAATGGTAGGTTTCTTAAAATGAAATTTAAAAAAAAGGAAAAAAGGGAGAATAACTGCTGTGTGACTTGCTGTGTCTGAAGACTCAGAGTGGGCGTCTCAATAGGTTAAATGGGATGAGAAGATTCCTTTCTAAGGGTCTTAAAGCAAGGTAACACAGTACAAGGAGAAAACACTGACCCGTTCCAGTGTGTTTGTACCTAACAGTAAGTTGACTGTAAATTTTCTGGGACTTTCTGGGCTTCTATTATATAAAACTTAAGGTCCTTCTGAAGATGTATGGGAAGAATGCATATATTGACGAGTTTTTT
>PPHD01008775.1:0-16106 GCA_002909625.1 Bambusicola thoracicus | reverse complement strand
AAAAAAAAAAAAAAAAGATAACATAATTGGTCTCTGTGCATATATTTTAGATCAGAGGGTGAAGGATTTTTTTATATTCATTCATTCAATAGATGGAAGTGATTCCAGTTTTTCAATTAAAAATTGCCTTCCTATTTTTTTTTTTTAACCTGGCAGTAGAACACAAGAAAAGAAAATAACCATCAAATTGGTACTGGGACACATAGTTTCTACAAACCCAGGTATGTAGGAAGTAGCCTTTGTAACTTTGCTAGAACTGTAAAAGAGCAGTAAATGTGATTTGAATATAGATGCTTATATGATTATAGAGATGCAATTTATTTGAAATCTGAAGCCTCTATAGTATGTAAGATTTCATGACAAATACTGTTTAAATACATTTTCACACTTTCAGTGTGCTCCTACTATAGTTGCCTAAAACTGTCTCTTTGGACAGCTGGAGTTTTTATTTGGCACTCTTTCTTCCACACTATCCCTTCTACCCTGGCACTGTTCACTGCATTTATAATAAAGGCAATGTTAATAGAGAGTTTCTGTAGCACTTTTTTTTTCCTCCTTAATCAGAAAACCATGCGATTTCAGCAGGGGATGAACTATGGTGAATTTTCTCACTACTGTATGTGTGGGGAGAAGGCGTGGGAGGGTTGTACAGAGTGGCAACTTTTATTGAGGGCCAAATTGTGAATTTAAATGAATTCTTGTGCCATGGAGAATGTTAGTTCAATTCTGTTCTTTATTTTAAAGCCCAGAAATCCCTCAAGCTATTTATTCTCTTCCCTATGTTATGAACTTTTTAGGCTAGATAGTATGAGATCTACATCTTGCACAGCACTGAGCACACTGCCAGTTTTAAGCAAATAATAAATAACAACAACATGAAAGGTTATGCACAATGAAACACAGTTTCCTGGCTCTAAATTGGAACCGGCAACATTTCAAAGGTCTGGAGGTTCTGTCTGGATAAATCTGTTGAGTCAAAACAAAACTCCAGAGATTTACTTTTGAGCAAATCCATCTCCTCAACATGTTTCAAACCCAATTGTGAAATCCAGACTTCAGGATATAATAGCTGGATATGAATTATTTCCAAATTTTCATTGCCTCAGAGTTTGGCCAGTTACAGAGAGAATACTTGAGCTGATGTCTGTGACAAAGGAATACTTTCTATCACATTTTTGAAATAAAAAAGTGTTGAGCGTTGGGAATATATATTTTGGTGTTAGTTGCTTTTACTGTGAAAGCTCACAGAATAATTGTAAAAACAAATAAACAGATAAACAACAGAAAATTAAGCAGATTTTTCTATTTTCTCTAGTCTCTGAATGAGAAATAAAACCTGTGGCTGCACTATGGAAAGTAACCAGGTAACTGTGACTAGAAAACAAAACAAACAAGCAAAAAAAGACCATATGTGATGCATTTAACTTCCTCCATACTTATCTAAGCATGTGCATGCATAGTATGATTCTTAAAATGTATTCAAGTTTCATACATTTGCTTTCTCTGGTTGCAAGATTGTCTTGAAATATCCCAGACATCTACTCTTATCCCAGTAGATAGAGGATATTGGCATTGGTATGGGAGAACAGTATTTCCTACCAAACTTTGCATCAAAACTCAAACATAACTCTGAACTTTAATTGGTTATTTTTTTCAAAAAGTTTTACATCATGGTTGTCATGGTCGCTCCATACTCTTTTTTGAAGCCAACAAAGGTTTGCATACTATGTCCTTTAAACTTGATAAAACCTTCTCCTTTTCATTATTAATCATCTTCTAATATTGTTTTATAAAATTCCCTGCTTTGTTCTGACAGGAACTAACTTTGTTTCTAACCAAACATTCCACCTGCTAACTACATTGAACCATTTACATCATCTCCATATTCACTGCATTCTAATGGGTCCATAACATAATACAAAATCCCTCAAAAGTATCCTAAATTCTACACACCTGTCTGCGGCAGACTTTCTTGGAATCTCATTTCTTAAAAGGCAATAACCAAGGAAGTATCCTTTCTCTTATAATTGTTATCATTAATCTAATTCCTTATTAGCATAATGTTATTGATGAAAAGTTATAACATACATTTCTCCTTTTTAGATTCAGTCTGTTGTCCACGCTGAATGTTCTGGATGAGATTATTTTAGTTTTAGAAATATAACAGCAAAAATACACTTAACTTAAACCGACAAGTATCTTAATGAAAAAGTACAGAGAGAAAGGAAAATTCAGAAAACCATTAGAGAGCGTTACTGTCCAAATCCGTTGTCTGAATAATTTTAAATAGTCAGCATGAGCTACAGTTAAAATAAAAATGCAAAACTGCACTTCACTTAGCAGTGAATTTAGGGAACTACACAAAACCTAGATGCTGTCCAGAATGAATTTTTATGAGATTTGGAAAACTTAATTCGATAAAGCTCCTTTGAAAATCATAACCTAAGCTCCATTAATTTACACGTGAATAAATGAAAGGAATGTGTATGCTCATGCAAAGGTTAATAATGAGGTGATTTTACATCACAGATAAATATTATTTATTCTGGCCTATATTGGATAGATAGAGGAATATATGACACTTTGATTTTCTCCTGCACTGAGGATCAAAGTAAAACCAATACATAGCTCTAAGCATGTTCTCAGCTTTCAGGACTCCTTTCCACAGTATAATCCATCCAAAGACATCAAAAATTCACTTTTTGGACTCTTTTCCCTTGCTTTTTAAATAATACATTTCCTTTTTACTTTACTTTTAAAGCAACGCATTATTCTTGACTATATATGCAATGCCTCGTGTCATCAGTTCTATTTCTACCACTCTAGTCTACAATGGGACCTCAGCTATGTTCTTCTAAATTGAAATCTAACCAAAAGAAGTTTCTTGTTAACAAAGCAACACTAGTATCTTAGAACATATGCAAATCCTTAAGGACAAATACAAGGGAAAAAAAGATGCTGCTTGGTTTTGTCTACTTCCAGAAGTAACAATGAAAATCTCAGCTCCTTCTACAAGTCTAGTGGCTACTAATGACTCCTGGGAGCCATTCCTTTCCCCCTAAAGCCTCTCTAATGACCCCAGGCAGATAAGACTGGAAGGACTGCATCCCGCACAAAGGAAAAAATCTCTTTTCCCCCTTTTCCCTCTTTTGTAAGGCAGAAAAGAGCATTTGAATGTATTTTTTTATTATGTCGGATACAAGAATAGGAAAGTTCTGAGTAAACACACACAAAGAAAATTCCAAAGCTTGGTGTCATTAAGAGGCCCGGCTTCCCCACTTCTTGTGTCTGTATATCATTTCCCTTTGCTACAAAGACTAAAGGCAGTACTGTGACTGTCAGTGTAGGAAACTGGAACAGTCACATTACCGGGCAATTGTTAGCTGCAGAAGAGAGAGTTAGAGAGTCAACAGACTTCATGCAAGAAAACTCCCAGTGCTTTTAAGAGTTTCCCTGTTGGCTAACACCACCAGGTTCATAGTACTTTGTTGTTTTGTTTGTTATTATTATTTTTTTTAATAGGAATTGTATTTATATGCATAAAGAAGGAAGGTTTTTAGAGTGCAGGATAAAGGTGTGTTTATTTTGTGCCTGATTTCTAACTTACAAAGGACTTTGTGTTACTTGTGTAGTCATACAATAGTCTGCAAGGTAATAGAAAACCCCTGTATAGAAGGAAGAAGAATGGCATTATAACATGAAGACAAGCGACGATTCAAGTGAAATACAAAGAAAGCACTGTGAAGGCCTGGTCGGTAACCTTGACAGAATTTTACATCATCTATATTTGATTCAGCTTCATAATTTATCTATCCTCTGTAACAAAATGAATTCAGTAATGTTACTTTGAAAAAGGAAGTGTGTAAGAAAGACGAAGAGGTAGAAGGGGGGAGGTCCAAACTCAGTGGTAAGATTTCCCTTTTCTTTTGTCACTTTCATTAGTACATAGTGTGCACTCTACAAAAGCAGTGCCTCTAGAACTGCCATTTGAAGACAGAAATGTGATCACATAAGACTTAAAGCTTACACTCAGTCTATTAAATCAGGTTCAAAAGTGCCTAGACATTGGGACACAAGTGCACTTTTAAAAATCACAGCCTCCTCTCCAATCCCACTCCCAGAAAATCCTACAGAATGCTTTAGCATAATTTAATAGGTTTTTTGTTTTTTTTTTTTGCTTATGCACACTGCACTGATAATGGAAGTATACATATACTGTGTCACCACTTCTTTTGTGCATGCATTGGTTGAAAGCACAGGTGGTCAGCTAGAACAGATGATGGAGAACTGTGTAACAAAGCAAAATCAAGTTCAGTTAGAAATCTCTTTTATAATTTTTATGCCATACAGAGATTGCTTCAGCTCTGACTTGCACTTTCTAAAATACTTGATTCTGTTATTATTATTCTTTTGCTGGACTGTGCAGATTAATGATAATAAACAATGCGAGAAGGGAGGACAAATGTATCCCAGAATGCCCATCAAGAAAGGAAGCTGACACTGTGTGTGTAAGGAACCTGTGATTTTCAGGCTGTTGAATTCTGACCTTATTTCTGCTAGACTTGCAGTTTTCTGAATTGAATTCTGGCAGTCAGTTTGGCAATGAATGGGAGATGAAAAAGTTGGTTCTGGGCCGAAATCAACTTCTAGATCAATTAAATATGTTATGTAACACAGTTGGGATTCCATTCAATCTACTGTAAATATGAATATCTCAAGAGTTTCTCTCAGTACTGGGATTTCAAAAGCAATCAGCCAACCAAGTTAACTCCAGTTAAAGAGACAAGACAAAAGCCCTGTTTCCTTGGTTTCTCAGTTCAAGGAGCAATTCCTAATGTTACAAACAGGTCTCACATAATGTTGCCTGTTATGTGACCCCTGACCTTCATTCTTTGCTGCCCTGCCCTGGCACATTTTCCAGAATGAGCAGAAACCTTTGTCCCGTACTTCTTTCAGATTTCAAGTCTCTGCAGCAGATCTTTCATTAGTCTTGTTCATGGAAAAGTACTGTTTTCTTTGACTTATGCCTGTGGCTGACTGCAAATTTTGTTTTGTGCTTCAGTGACTGTCCAGTCTAAATCTGTTGAGTACTTCAAGCTTAAAATAAACCCCTGGCAGGCCATGTGATTTGGGATTCCTATATTTGGTCTTCAGAATCAAATTTTTTTTGTTAAGATTTGCTCAAAAATCAGAAGTTATGATTCTTGCACTCTTCCACTATCAGAAGAAAACAGCATACAGCTGTTAGCATATTCCCACCTGGAAATATTTCACTTGGACAGTGCATTTAAAATATGTGAGGTTTTGCACTGCAAAATCTTTTGAAGAAAGAAAAAACTTGGAGATTGATATCTATGGCTTTTTTTTTTTTTTTTTTTATCTCAAATTCTTACTCCTTGACTTTATATGGCAAAACAGAAGACCCTCAAGAGCACAACACAAATGCTTTTTGCCTATGTCTGAGTTTTCTTCATGAAAATCAGGGTACAGAAAGAGATGCTTCATTCTTGCTCTACCACAAAGCTGGTCCTCATCCAGACATACTTATGTCTTATTTACATATAGAAATGTTAAACATCAAGAGAAATCCGGTACCAATATCCTATCTGAATCTAGTACCAAATGTTTTTTGAAGGAAGATTCATTCATTCTTTATCCGAAAGGTTGCTTTTCAGCTCTTTCAATTTGCCTATCTCAACTTCTAAGATGTTTTGATTTGGAACTACACAAGAAAGCTTATGAATTAATCTCAAGAAAAGCTTCATGAGAGGTTGACCAGGCAGAACGTGATTTCCAAAAGAAGTGCAGAAGTTTCAACAGGTTGAATCCAAGTTCAAATTCGGTGGCTACCGAGGCTGACACGCTCTTATAATCATCAAGTCTCAAAAGATTTAGGCAGCAAAGAATGAAGGTCAGTAGTCATATAACAGGCAGCATTCATTTCTGCATTTAGACAGTGAAATATATATATATATATTTAAAGAAACATTAGTGTGGTTATTCCCCAGGTTTCATTCCAAGAGTCCTGAGACTTGTTCACTGAAGCACACTGCTGCAATGGCTGAAGATATTACTGGATCCACTGCTTTTTCCTCTGTCTCTTTGCTTGTGATGGCTAAAGGCAAAATACATGCCTCCAGCTCAGCCATTCCATTTGGTAGTTTTCAAATAAATTGACCTTTGTGGGTATCTTAAGGTTGTATGTGAATGGCAGCCTCAGAGACCTCAGCATGATCACACTCCTGCTTAAGGGTATAACACTGAGCAAATGTGCAAGAAAATCAGCTGACACAGCAGCAGCTGAAACCACTGCAGTAAGACAAAGAATGAAGGTAGAAAAGCACTGGGCAGAGAGCTATGGTGGCATAAGAAGACAACACCAACCCTCAGAGGTGCAATACCATTGATCTGCATACCTACAGGAAGATTTGCCTGTGTGAGCCCTCTTAAATTACTTCATCTTCAGTGGACAATTTAATATTTGCGCTGTTTATGCGTCAAAATATGTTGCATCTCAAATAGCTTAAGGACAGCTTAATGCAGGAACCTAAATAAGCAGAACAGAGAGAAAAAACTTGCCATGAGAAGGGGGAAGTTCTGCAAAAGAATACCTATCCACACAGCATCTCATAAGGAAACCTCATAAGGAATAAACTTGGATAGAATCAAGCATAAGCAGGCAGTAGCTTCTACAGACATGAAGCACTGCAGATTTCAAGTATTTCTAGTGATCGATCAGCTTATTAAAATAGGAACTACTATAAAGAGAAGCCCTGTGACAGAATATTGAAAATGCAAAATAACTGTTCTGAAAAGGAAGAAATGAATTTTCCATCACTTTTGTTGTAGTTGTTATTATTCCTGACAAGGTAGTTTAATTAGCTTGATGGTATATATGCCAGCAATAATTTATTCTGGGAGGATCCTCTGGAGCAGGCCCACACTCAGGGCAGAGACAAATTTGGTGCTGGATCTAACCTGCAAATTAGACCAGGTTGCTCACCTGCTGTAAATGACCAAACAATGTGAACAGAGAGGGGAAAAAAAAAAAAAAAGAAAAAAAACAACCACAGCTATTTTCTAAAAGACAGCATTCTAGCTTTCTTGTCCTTCAAATATAAATAACTGCTCACTGTGCATCTCTCTTCATTTCACAGGAATACTCCAGCAGAGTGAAGTGTCCAGAGCTCGCTCTCTTGTTGTTACTAAGGGCTTGACCTTAGAAAAAGAAGAGTCCTGGAACAATGAGGCTGGTAGATCAATGTGCACCACCCATCCTAACTTTAAATCACAGCAAACACAAGAAACCTTCCCATGAGGTAATTGCAGCATGCTGCTCTGCCTGGAACAAACCTTGGGAAGCGTCTCTCACAGCACAGCTACAGCACCTCATCTTGGGATGACTCACTCCTGTTAGTCAAACTGAACTAAAAAGATGGCTTCTTTAGCATTTAATTAAAGGCCTGAAATTAAACATATGTATATAGAAATGTTTTAAACAAAGAAAACATTTGTACCACAGAGAGAAGCAAGAAGGGACCTGCCTCCACAACTTTGCTTAAGCTTCTCAGGCCTCTTTTGTGCTGCTTTCTCTGAGATCACTATGCAAATGGAAAATCTTTTTCTGTGTTGTCAGTGCTCACTTCCTCTTTATGCTTTTGGTTATGAGGTCAGAAAGTCAACAGAAAAGGGCTATGTTTGCCTGTGAGCTTCACTGAGAATTCACTGAGCTGCTTAGGAGATAAAAGCTATTCAGTGTTACGCCACAGGCACACCTATCCACACCTGGGGACTAGCGGAGAAAATAAAGTTTTAGAATTCATGCTGTCATGCCAGTGGCATGACTGACGCCAAACAACAGAGGGCACAGTGAGATATTTACAGTCGTGATGTAACAAAACAGGCTTGGCACTGCTTGGGAAGTCTTATTTTTAGACTAACATTTCCACCTCAGAAATAAGAAGACTCTTACTTCTATTAGGCCGTTATATGGGGGTAAAACATCAAACAAAAAAGACATTTAAAGGCATATCTGAGTAAGAATAATTGCTTTGCTGGATTAAACACTTTCTTCTTTATTTCTTGCCAATCTGAATTATTTAGCGACAAGCTCCAGTTCTTCTAATCTCTCTACCTCTCTGAGAGCTTTTAATAATGGACGATATTTCTGGCTCTCCAGCTGCAATTAGGAGTGTTATTCTTTCCAAAAGAAAGGGAAACATCTGTGTTTGTATCACATTATGTTAACCACCTAGCAGCTGGATTACAGCACTAGAAACATAGCCCAGCGGCTCCAGGAGACTCAAGAGAATTAGTGCTTAGAGAGCATAAAAAACTGACAAAAGTAGGGTACGTAACTACAACAGACTGTTTGGAAAATACCAATATTTAGGGGTGGCTAATCTGCTATAAACATTGTACAGCAATAACAGATAAATCAGATTTACAAGCAGATTTAAGAAATTAAATGCACCTAAATTGTACTGCAGGAATTGAAACGATGATGCAAAAAAAATCACTTTTTTTTTTTTTCCTTCTCAAAATGCAGGCATATTTAAATTCCTTCCCAGAAGACTATTCAAGTCCTTTCTCCAGCAAATCTTAGGTTTCTGAAAAATCTTCCTCAGAAGCTTTAAGTGCTGTTAGCCCTCTGCTAGCAGTCCCACCCCTCTGAAGGAATAACTCCCTGGCGGTAGAAAGTAGTAGTTCAGTTGCAGCACATGTTACATTTTGCAAGGAGAATAGTGTCATGCAGCACAAGGGAGGCAGTTGCTAAAGTTCAGCAGCCCCTTTCTTCCACATATGTGACTTGGAACTGGAAGCTTATTCAGACCCCAAACCCAGCCAGAGTAGCCTGGCAGCACGTCTTTACCAGAAGCTTTATGATTTGGTAGTCCTGAATGAGTCTAATTTGATGGCTCTTAAGCCAGAATGTGAGCACTGATGATTATTCTGATGCTTTTCCATAGATCAGCAGGGTTCACCAGACCCTTGACAGCTTATTAAAACAGCCTATGTTTATGCTTTCAAATGTTTAGTCCCCTGTAACTGTGACCTTAACAGTGATTTTATTTTATTTAGCATTATTTTAAGAATTCTTGCTTGTGAGTTACCACTCTGTCATCCCAGACTTCACAGAATTCTTGAAAAGCTATTTCTGAAGGAATATTCACACTTTAAAGGCTTTAAATGAAACTGTTGTTCAGAATACTACATAGAAGCTTTTATCTCCATAGCACACTGTATCTAACTAAATAAAAAAAATTAGGGGAGGTTATTTAATAATTATTTGAGCTCTGAAAATATCTCACACGGGATTAACATCCTCCATAATGTAGTTTTGCACCCATGTTATCTTCCAGGTTAAATTAAAGAAACCTACTTCCCCACCCCTTCACCCCAGAAGCACACTCAAAACAGAAATCTCCTCCTCCACACAAGCTGCATTCTTTACAGTCCTTGTCCTAAAAGCACTTTACCCCGCCCGGAGAAACTGCCTCTCCTGAAGTAGGATTTACATTCACTGCAGTATAGATGACAACGGCTCCATCAGGTGCACAGCTGGAGACCTCACCTGCTGTGTGCATCCCAGGCCACACCAGTTGCCCAGTCTGAATGAACAGCTATGTGAATGCCTGGAAATAGGTGCACCATCAGAGCAGTGACTCTGCGTGAAACCAAACCTTTGCTTTAGGTAAAGCAGCAAGGAGCAAAGAGCAAACAAGGGAAGGCATTTCAAGACAATGCCTTCTAGATTTTTTGGCTTTCCTTTTCACTCTTCGTAATGATTAGACTGAGGCAAGGTGTCAGAATTCTGTTTCCTCAGCCTCCCTCCATTCATACACAGAACTACATTTTTATTGGTGCACTGGCAATTTTACACACTACAGCAACACAGAATTGTGCAGGGACTGGTAGAAAATTATGGCAATATTTCTACAAACTTACTTCGAGATAGCACTAGAAAGGGCTACAGGGCATGCTTTATCTTTGGTGTTCAGCAAAATTTACCCCCCAAATAATTTCTGCTGCTAATAATTTTACTAATTATAACCAATTTCTTATCCTGATTCCACTACACACACAAAAAATATATATTATCCAGCTTTGTATAATATTGAAAAAGTATCTTACATATGCTATTACTTTCCCAGCACAACTAATACATATTCATTGTGAGAGAGAGAACAGCTCAGGCATATCCATTTACTTCTCCTTTGGAATGTGCCAAGAGGTCAGGAAGTGCACAAAGGAAAGTAGTTTGTGGGTGTGACTTAACATTTGTAAACCCAATTCACTCATCTGTCTGCATTGCTCTCGTGTTCTGGATGTTCATCATCCATATTTCAGCAACACCCAGCAGCCCCACACACACACCAGGACTAAGCGCTGTACCTGCACAAAACAAATAAGGGGCCATTTTTTCAAGGGCTAAGTCGAGCCTCATCTACTAGGTTAATTTTGCCTTTTTTGGGTGGGTGGTTTCTGTTTCTACATTAAGGCACAGTATTTCAGCTAACAGTTCCAGGGAGGTCTATTTTGGAGATACTTCAGCAGCTTGGAAGTAGGATTTCCAAGTTATTTTAGGCCCATCTACTATTGGATCAAATCAACACACAGCTGTGTTACAATTGATCTAGTTTCACAAAACTAGGCAGTACTATACAAAGCAGTTTGTTATTTCTAGCAGCAGTGCCATACACTGCCATTGTATAACCAGTGGATACAGACTTTCTCAGCACAAAATACCCCAAAAATTCTAGGACTTATTTACCATGATTGCAAAAAGAGTAAGTTAGCCAACATGTGTACCAAGGAACAGTCTTTACAAAGCAGCGCAAGAGAAAGAAAGACTAACTTATTGGTGACAAGTTGCTTTCGAGTGCTTCAGAAAATCATAAGGACAAAACCAGGACAAAGATAATGCATGAGCACTTTTCCACACCTTAGGCTGGCACATCAGCCTTTTTTCCAAATATGACATTTCTACAAGAAGAATTATTACTGCACTGCTATCCAAAATCCATCACACAAACAGATTGAGAATGATACTCTGTTGGGTTATGTCATGAATAAAACAAAGCCTAGACACAATAAAGTAACTTTCCCTACATGTCTATAAATTATTGCTGACCAGGCCTTAGGCTGGATGGCATCATGAATTGCAAATGTCAAGGGTCACACAGACAATTGCTTTCTAACATTAGAATTTACTTTTCTAGCCTTTCATATTTGTATTATCTCCTGGGTCTGTGTCTCTTTAGATGTCATGTAAGATTAGTTCATATAGTCATAACAAACAAGGTACTTCAGCCGAGTGCAGTAAATTAATCTTTGACACTCCTTCTAAACACAAAATGCAGAAAAAAAAAAAAGGATAGTGAAGAAGACAAATATAGGGCTGGAACTCACTGAATATCGTTTAAGATAAAGGGTCAGTTAAAAGACTTGTCAATGTTTAAACCCATACGCAGATATATCTCAGTCCTGTTATCCAAATCTGCAACTTGCCTTGCGTTTTCAGAGTAAATGCTACTTTCCAGGTACAAAATCTCCATTTTTTTCAGAAGTCAACCTCATCTGCTGCTTCTGATTCCAAGACTGACTTCAAACTGTCCAGTAACCTGACACTATAGGTCTTCCATCCTTCCATGTCCTACAGGACAGGGCTTCTCTTTCCCTATTCAAAAAAGAACTATAGATCCAGAATTTTGGCTTCAGCAGACTTGCTCATGGCACTTCCTTTAAAAATAGCTATTTTATAAATATGATCTTGCCTCTTCACTAACCAGATTAAATAACTTTAAATTTTAGAAGGACAAAATACATTTTAATTGAAACATCTATGCATGAACATATATAATTCAAACACTAATTTATTTAAAATCATTTAAAAGGTAGAAACAAATCATCAGAAATAATGCACTAATATTGTGCAACTACTGAGAACATCATTAAGATGCTGATTTCCAATATGGGCTCCCATTACACAAAATATCCGCTCTACATACATCATCTGGCATGAAAACTGTCACAGGTGGGTGAAATAATAGAGAAACACTTTGACATAATTCATATCTTTCTATCTGTGATTTAGAATGAAAAACAGACTGCATTTTTCATGTCACTGAAGAATTGGTTTCTGATATCTCTTCTAAACATTTCTGTCATTCTTCACTCATTCTTCATAGTGAATGTTATGTACATTCCTTTACTATATATAAACCACAAAACTCATGCCTGGAACATATATTTATAGCTATTTCAAAAGATGGCATATTTTCCACTGAAGTTACAGAACATCTTCTAAGGGCTTTCTGGTAAATGAAAACTTGACCAGCTTAAGAGGAGTGTCACTGTACTGTGAAATGGCAAGTATTTCTAATGTGATCTAGCAGAATACTCAGAAAATCCTCTTTACAATCTGGTCTTTCTCCATTTTAAAAGAAGAAGGAAATGAAAAAAAATATAGAACAGGAGATTTAGAAGTCTCTTGTGTCTATACGAAGTTATACGTAACTCCACTTATTTATAAATATATGGTTGCCAAAGCTCTACAAAGCCTTATAATCAACTGCAGTCAAGAAATGTTCCAAACTAATAGACACCAGAATATTTTTGTTCACTAGCATCTAATTAAAACCTGTATTATTGTTGCTATGATATTTTCATAGTTAGCAATACAAAATTACTTGGATCATGTGGTATAGATATGTGGCAACAGCCTCTAGTAACTGTTTTCTTAGTTCTCTTCATGTCTAAGGTTTTAATTTCTTCAGGTTTTAATCTTGATACCACAATAAAGGCTACTTTGTAAAAAAGATTATATATCAGCACAAGTATTATTTAATACAATAGATTTGGGTGAAGCAAAACTGTAGAGAACTTGTGGATTTAAGAATATTTTTTTCAGAAAACAGAACACAACTGTCAAGTGAGATGATAACCATTAATTAAATATAATGGAACTCATACAGCAATTTTAATATACATAGGTTACTCTGCAAGTAATGTCTCCTAAGTATTTCCATGGAAACTACAACAGATACAAAAAGCGTAGTAACACTATTTGATACAGCAAATTCTCAACTACAAAATGCTATTTTCCAACATAGTCACCACCATTAACCTGATTTGCATGGATATGCACTTTGTCAGACTTCTCCTCTGTTGCCATCTGTCACAGAACAACAAAATGTAATGGAATATTAGTGGGAAAGTTTAACGTCTACTGCCATATCACCAATATTCGCTTCTGATGTTGCAGGCCGACATCATGAAATAGGAGGCATTAATTTCGGAGCAGCCTTCATACACTCTGTATTAATAAGGTCTAAGTACTCCTAAAGCAATCTGGAAAAAAAAAAAAAATCTCATTTTCTGCTATTACTGAAACAGTTCTCACCTAAGTTCTGCAGCAATAGGTTTTTTTCCACACATTTCCAAAAACTTAAGCAAGACTTTCTATCCTAACAAACTTGTCAGCTTAGAATTACTCAAAATTTGCACTAGTTTGTAACAGATGTAAAAGTAAATAAGCCTAGAAATTGTTTTATGAGACAAGATTGCTGACAAACAAGAAAAAAAAAAAAAGGGGGCCCTAAACACAAGACTGAGCAGGTGCATAAACTGTGTGCACAAAACACTGGCTAACAGAACTGCAAGTCTTTGAAGAAAAAGCAACACTCATGGGACTGGGTGGTTTACGAAGCAGTACAGAAGGTTGTGTTGATATGGGTGATAACCATGAGAAAAAACAGTCTTTTACTTTTTGATTTCTGGTATGTTCAATCAGATATAAGATTGAACATTTTTTGCAAGCTAAGACTACAAAAAAGAAATATTGTCTGCTCATAACCAAGTCAGAAGCCATGAATAAGGTCATCTGGTTAAACGAGAAGTTCTGTGAGTATCAGTCTGAAGTCTATTTACAAGCAAGACTGGTTCTATGTGGATTTGCAGCTCATAGATGGCTGATTTAGCTCTTGAAGAAGGAAGCAAGACTGAATGAAGACTGTTTTGTGGTTTCATTATAGGGTTTATGTATTCTTCCCAGGAACACACTTTTCCAAAACTTTGAAGGACCTAAATTATACCAGAGAACTTGACAGCCCCTTTGCAGCCAGATGAAATCAACTGACATGACTGCACCCACACATAGTGTGAATTTTCAACACATCCTTTCCTGACCTTATAAATTTAAGGTTTAAGATTTTAGTTGCAGAAAAGCACTTAAAAATATGCTAGATATGGTAAATATCTACAAGAATCTTTGTTCTCATGATTTGTCATGATTAATGAAGTCCAATTTTTGCACATTACCGATGAATACTATTGCAATCATGACACTCACTTCTGTATGTCCTTCATTTTCTACTCCACCCTATCATCTTCAGTTTCCACCCCACCCTCACCCCACAGTACTACCTTGCCCAAGATATCCTTGTAAAGGATATTCACATTTGCTAACGTAGATTTATAAGTATCAACTGCTCATATTACTGATTGCTGAAAGCTGGCAAAGATTACACAGGGACATATCAGTACGGCAGATCTAAGGTACTTTCACACAACAGGAAAACATTTCTTCAAGCAGTTATGCTTCCTCTTCTGCTCATTTCCCTTCTTTACTGGACAGACCCCCTTGCCATGTCTTTGTTTTGCTGTCTCCAAAAATATCAACTTATAGACTCTCTAAGCCTGCATCTGCCACTTGAGAAAATTTAGACAACTGGCAAATGTGACCACTGCCTACCACATCAAGCACAACTATGGCACTGCTACCTTGAGCTCTCTGCAAGCTTCCTTATGTTTGCTGTATACAGCTGTTCTCTCTTTAGATTTGGAAACATTTCAGGCACACACTTTCTTTTCTTCTTTTTGCCTGAACAGTGTTTAGTGCAGTAGGACTAAGTACATTTAATGAGTTTTCCAGTGCTACCACAATATAAAATTATAATAATTGTTCCATGCATTTGCAGATCTTGCCTACTGTGAACATAAGCAAGTATTATTCAGCCCTAGATATATTGACCAGCAGTAGTCCATTCCTTCTTGGATTGTATGTAATAACCCTTGGCTGTAAAATGTGTGATATCTAACCATTCACTTCATTAATTTCTTACTTCTTAGCTCATGCCATAACAGCAAGTTGCTTTGGTACAAATATTAAATAGAAAGAAACATTTAAGACTGGTGTCATCTTTGTCATCCAAGCTATTCTGTAGGCATGAAATCCAAAACACAAACAAACTTGCAGGCAGTTTCAAGCTAGTTTAGGAAGCATTCGGGCTCTCTTAAAATGCAGGAACTAGAGTAACCTCTACTTTTCTCATCAAGAGGAATGCTGCCCTGTCCAGACAGACACCAACTATACCACATAGTTCAGCAGCAGATGCTGTTGTGAGACTCTCACAGACAAAATCTCCCAAATCTCTTCAATTAGTTCACCTATACTCTTGCATATTTCTGCATCTGACAGAATTCACTGCCGTTTTTCCCCAAAAAATAAACCTTGGAAGACAATAAAATAAATTATTCTCAAGGTTCTGTGATCTGTACAGATCAGAAATTATCTAAACAAGGTATTTCAATAGCCGGGACTGAACATGACATTTGAGAGAGGAAAAGATTATCATGTGTATGGAGTACCACTGAAAGAAAATACTTATAGCTTTGCTGACTACATAAGGAGAATATGAACTAGTAAGAAACGAGCTAGAAAGAATATTGCCACTGAAGTTGTTGAACACGTAGTCAGTTCTTTCTGAATTAAAAAAGATTTATATGGGGAAAAGAAAACAAAACAAAACAAAAATACTATCTAATTTCAGCTAAGCTGTTCCCTTCCCATGTTTGAATTGTCACATCTATATACTTTGGGACTGAATGACTAGTGGACAGTTTGAGATCCTCCACAGGATAAAAGTAATCTGTTGTCAAATCTAAGAAAGGCTGAAACAGATGTCCTCCCATAGAATCCATAGCAACAACGGGAAGTTAGACCTAGAGATTGTTTTAACTGGAAAGCAATTAGAAATCTGGATTCATAAGTAACCTCTATTTTGAGATCTGTACTTTCATTAACTACTTTAATTCATATGAAA
>PPHD01008774.1:5439-21393 GCA_002909625.1 Bambusicola thoracicus | reverse complement strand
AGAGAAGGCTCGGGGGAGACCTCATTGTGGCCTTCCAGTACTTGAGGGGGGCATATAAACAGGAGGAAGAATGGCTGTTTACGAGGGTGGATAGTGATAGGACAAGGGGAAATGGTCTTAAACTGAAATGGGAAGTTTAGGTTAGATATTAGGAGGAAGTTTTTCACTCAGAGGGTGGTAACGCACTGGAGCAGGTTGCCCGAGGAGGTTGTGGATGCCCCATCCCTGGAGACATTCAAGGCCAGGCTGGATGTGGTTCTGGGCAGCCTGATCTAGTGGTTGATGACCCTGCATGTAGCAGAGAGGTTGAAACTAGATGATCATTGTGGTCCTTTTCAACCCAGGACTTTCTATGATTCTATGATAATGCTTGAAGATATTCTCAGTTTATCAGAGGTAGAATTTCTGCAAGAAATTCATGCTGAGTTTTCATCATGCTCTGTCTTGTGTAGGTTGTTTCCTATTATAATTCATCCCTCTGAAATTGAATAGCATAGTGCTTGTATATTACTGCAGTTGAGGCCATTATATTTTCTCAAGAAAATAAATTAACTCTATGCTTGTTGAGAATTCCATATGCAAAGTTACATTTTCTAATGATAGATACAAATAAAAACACACTTCTTGCGAACTGCATGTAAAGATTTCTTCTATCCAGGACTGGAAAGGTAAAATACAGATAACAAGTCAGACTTCACTGTTAGACTACCAACATCTAGAAGAAAATACTATAATTTGGCTTCTTATATGTTGGAGGCAACTTAAGACCAGTTTGATTAAATGTCCATCATGTTCTCTGTCTTTGAGCTTGTAAAGGATTTTAAGTAATTATGTGAGTTTCCCTGCAAGGAGCATGGCTTGCTACTTCTCTGGCCCTTTTGGATTAAGATTTTATGAATGCCAAGCTCCTTTGAGCTTGTTTCTTTCCACTGGAAGGAATTCGGGGTTCTAAAGTTTCACTGTCTTGCTACAAATAGATTATACAGAACCTGCAGTAACTTGTTCAATTTTCATGACTTCCTATGAACTCATAATATCTACAGTTCTATTTATTACCTGCTTGCTTTGAAGGACTGTCATTGAACATGCATTACATACAAAAATCCAACACCATATTTCCAAGAACAAATATTTCCAAAGAGCACATAATTTTCCCAGAATTGCCAGCGACTCACCAGACCTGCAACTTCAACTGTTGAAAATAAGCACAGCAGTAGTAAATGAGGTTATGCCTTCTATGTTAGCTGAAGATGTATCACACTGCACAGCCATGTGCAACTTGATGAAGACATACCTGTTTTATGTTCTTACTAATCAATCATATGATCCATACCAATATATTTTTGTCAGTGTTTCCCTTGTGAGTTGGCTTGAAAAGCTGTAGGGTCTGTGGAACACAAACAGAAAACCAAAAGCTTGAACCAGATCTCTGCTAGTTGCTTTGTAGATGAATATGAGCTGAACACAAAGACTTTTCAAGAAAAGTGCATTAAAATCTTTGTTTCCAGTGTGAGAACAACAGCATGTCCTGGACCAAGTCTCCTTCCAGAATTTAAACAGTAAGTTACAAAATAGGCTGGTTCTCAAGCATTTTGGAACAACAACATTTCCAGATTTTTGTGGTGAAAGCATAACCTTTGAAACTGTTACTTCACAAACAAATGGCAAACTCTGTCCTCTTTCACACAAACACAAGATTTGATTGCATCTGTAAAAACTGCCCCCAAAGCATTTCCCGTGGCTGGTGAGGAATGCTGACTATTCATTAAATGAGACAGAGAAAGAAATTTTTTGGCCCTCTGAACTCCTGAAGCTCTGGGGTCTAACAGCTGCTTATCTTGTGAATAGTATTTCCTGTTAGTGTCCTTCCAGCCTATTTGTTCATCGGAAACACAGCTAACGTCAACAGAAATAATACGTTATATTCCAATTATTTAAACTCAATTGAGAAATTTTGGATGTTTTATGCTTCCCAGATTGGCTCCTGTTCTACTAGTGGGTGTACAATTGTGGCCCTACTCAGATCTCATTGTGACTGTCAGATGAGGTGAAATTATAAAGATGTTGAGGGCCTAATTATTAACAGCACGTTCTTTAAATGTGCAGTGCATTTCCATATCAGTACTAGCAACTGTTTTAGGAAAAATTAAATATGTCTTACTGCAAGAGAATGGCTCTTTTCCTTCAACGACAGTCAAATTCTGATTCAGTAATCAACATATAAGCTGCTATTTTAATTGAGCTAATAAGGTAATTGAACTAACAAAGTAAATAATTTATGATTTATCTAATAAGCAGCAATTCTGGCTGATGAAATAAGATGTCTTCAATTCTCTCTCTTCTCCGTGAAAAGCTGCCCTACTTCTAGAGTTATGTCCTTCAGTTATTCCAGCTATAGTATCAGTGGAGGATCTCTGGAGTAATACATTTTTGGGAAGAAATGCAACAAATGTTTAGTGGCCAACAACCTGGATTCTACAAACCATGCTCTACAGCCTTAATTTGGCCAGGAAATACAAGATAGGATCTGCTGTTTACTTTGTGTGTGTGGAAGATTGGGTGGGCAGGACAGTGATTTTCCAGGAGTCTCACTGCAAGAAGTAGAGTGAGACTGGGAATACTAAGAGCCCAGGGCAGACAGAGAGCGTTCATCAGTGCATCTTCTGTAGTCACCCCAAAACTGGGAATTAGAATTAGTTATCATAGTTATCATATCCTAGGAGCATAGGTCCACTGGTCATCCTGGAAGGCAGCCTAGGATGATTGAATTATTTGAAGGATGGTTTTGGCCTAACTTGCCTAAGTTTTTTATAGGAAACATATTGATAGATAGATAGATAGATAGATATAGAATCAGATTCCAAAGAGGAAATTTGGAATCTGTAGTTAATATCTGTGTGGGACTTAAGGATAAACATGCTACTTTATTCACAAGTTCACTCAGATTGCAAATAGTTGAAATGAGTCATTCCTTTTCCAGTCAAAAATAGTCCTGATGAGATTCTGCTTGATTTCTGGTTGATTAATGAGCGGGAACTTGCCTTCTGGTAATGCCATTTCTAGCAATGCCTGCTGCATTGAGCCGCACTGATCTACTCTCTCCAGTGCACTTGTTACCAAGATTAGATCATCTGTGCAGCTCACCAGCTTCCATTGGAGTGGGACACAAGCGCAGCAGACAGTGCTGCTCTGCTTATACACCAGGAAGTAACCTGGAAGCTATGTTTAACTAAAGGGAACTAAATACATGACAAATCATTTATTTTGCTTAAGACACTACAGGAGAGCATTCACATGCTAAAGAAAGCCGAGACTAACAAAACCACCCACCATTCAGGACTGGGAACTACATCGCCCTCCCTTGACAGTATAGGGCATGAGTGTCCAATTTTTTGGCTTGCCTGGGTTGCATTTATTGAACAGAAATTGTCTTGGGCTGCATAGGTTGCTCCAAAAGTAATACATCCTATTTATTTCCAGGGAAAAAACAACAGACACAAAGAGCTGCACTGGAACAGGTTGCCGAAGGAGGTTGTGGATGCCCCATCCCTGGAGGCACTCAAGGCCAGGCTGGATGTGGCTCTGGGCAGCCTGGTCTGGTGGTTGGTGAGCCTGCACATAGCAGGGGGGTTGAAACTAGATCATCACAGTGGTCCTTTTCAACCCAGACCACTCTATGATTCCATATGATTCTATGAATAATGCAATTTGTTAGAGCAACTTCTCAGCTACAAAATACCATTTTTCAACAGTCAGTGTTAGCTATGCATTTTTGCCAGTGATGAAAAGGAGTCTGCATACTGCACTTGTAACAATTTGACCTAGAGTCACCACTGCAGAAACACACTTCCCACTGCCACAGTGTGCTTACATTCACTGTTTGGTCTCAGTAACAATTAAGAAAGAATCAGTGAATGTCAATAGATGCAATTTTTTTCTGCATGAAGGAATTCAATGACATACCTTTGCTTCATATGCACTTCCATGTCAGGTGCCTTTCTGTCAGCCTGCCCCTCTGCTGTCATCTGCCACACGGCATCAAAATGAAATTGGAATATTGCTGGGAAGGTTCAACTGCTACTGCCATACCACCAATATCCACATCTGACGTTATGAGTCAAGACTATAAAACAGGAGGCATTACTTTCGGAGCAGACCTCGTAAAATACAATATTGCTGATACATTAGTAACAAAACACTTCTAATTTTAAACATTTTTTCTTAAAACATTTTTTAAAAGGAGAGAGGAGCAAAACCGTAAAACTAGTGGTAGATTTGACCTTGTTTTTGTGAAACTAACACACCTGCCTGGTTCATGCACTTCTTAGTGAGGTCTCAAGGTGTTCACTGATCTTTGATGAAATTTTACTGTTCCTGTACTTCATCCTTGACAATAATTCATTGTTCAAAATACGTGTACATTTTGAAACAGGGAGCTCTGTGAGCAATGGGGGTTATTGTAACAAGAGGAAGCTTGTTTTCCTGATCCCTGTGGCTGATGTTCAGTGTCTACCACACACGTTATGCTGCATGTGCGCACAGCAACTGCAAAACATATGTGTAGTAAAAACACACCATCCAGCATCTGTGCAGTTCATCTGGCCTCATTTATGTGAAATTTTGTCTTAGTATGTACATGTGCCACAAGAAAGACATTCTCAGTAGGCCCTTCATAGCATTTTGCCTCATGGTTCCTCACTCTACCTAAAGATGTGGACAGTGTCCAAAGTTTTTTCTTAAAACTAAAGCATCCGTAATGCTCACGCAAGCATTATCTAACATCCCTGATGTTCAAGTTCACGTTGCAAACTTTCCCTAGAGTGATGCAAAAACTGAATTCTTCTAGAAAATAGGTCATTTCCTCAATGCACTCATGCACATTTTTCACACAAGATCTCTGTCACTGCTGGGTGAAGCTGCCCAGTAGGTTCAGAGCTGTGAATGTGACGGAGAAAGGAATTTAAACATTGGAAATGCTGCATTTTCCATGCAAACCTTAATGTGTGCGGAGCATCAACAGTGACACAGTCAATGTTGCCCTGTACCCTACAGTCCAGAAAGCTGTTCTTATTGTCCCTGTATGATTTCTTAGGCTTGCCGTTGAATAGCATGCTCAGAAAACATGCATTCTCTGTATCTGTCATTCACACAAAGATTGAGACAATTGTTTCAAGTCATCTAAAATGTATTTTCATTGACACTAATGATTCTTGTCTGCTCAGGGAAAATGTGCTTTTTCACACAAATATTTGTACATTTTCTACAAGGATGCTGCGTTCTTTTTTGTGGTGTTGAGGAAACTGGCTGGTGGTCAAGATTGTGTCATCGCAAATTCAAGAGAGATCCAGAAGCCACGTGCATTCTGACTTGGAATTTATTGCATGAAATAAAAGTATAATTTTCCATGCTTGTAGCTGAAATATAATTTAAACTAGCTGCTTTTGAAATATAACAAAATCCACATGTGTGCTAACCTGAAAGTGGCTCAAGGGTATCTGGATTCCCACTCAGAAGCTCTACGGCCCAAAACTACTAAACTGCCCATGCAAAGGTGGATAGTTGGTCCTTCCAAAGGATGCTTTGCCCTTTTTGAATGCATAGCAAAGTGCTGGGTTATGAAGAACTGATTCATTTTGTTCATTAGCATTTCAAATGCATTTAGCTAGCGGAACAACACATCATCAGTAGGGTAAAACTAACCTGTCTCACGATGGTCTAATCCCAGCTCATGTTCCCTATTAGCAGGTGAACAATCCAACGCTTGGTGAATTCTGCTTCACAATGATAGGAAGAGCTGACATTGAAGGATCAAAAAGCAACGTTGCTATGAACACTTGGCCGCCACAAGCCAAGCGGCTTCAAGCACAGAGGCTGAAGCTCTACATAAGTTTGCTGTGAACTGTTTTGCTGCATATATATGGACATTACTCATATAAAATAAAATACAGTAGGAAATGAGATAAATTTGCATTTTTATTAGAATTTTTGGAGTTGAAGGAATGTGCTCCCTACTTGGAAGTTCAGAGCAATTTTGTTTTCTCCTGTCCCTCAACCTGAGTAGCCCTGTCTGCAGTACAGATGTAGTATCACAGTGCAAGAAAAGTCACTGCTGTTCTACACCACTCCTGTATTTTCCATGGGTGCAGATGCCTGTGTGGGCAGAAAACAGAACTTGGGTGTTAGGACTTGTCTGATGGTTCACTTCACATCCTGATCTGTGCTTTCATAGAATCATAGAATCAGAGAATGGCTTGGGATGGAAGGGACCCCAAGGATCATCAAGTTCCAACCTCCCTGCCACAGGCAGAGCCACCAACCTCCAGACCAGGTTGTCCAGGGCCCCATCCAACCTGGCCTTGAACACCTCTAGGGACGGGGCATCCACAGCCTCTCTGGGCAGCCTGTTCCAGCACCTCACCATTCTCTCTGCTTTGGGCCATGGTACAGAGAACACCTGTGTTCCCTCCCCTTCAAATTTCATCTACTCCTCTTTGCAGAAGGGTAAAGAGGAGAGGTCCTAGACTTTTTTCTCCAAAATAAGAAACAAAATTAAAACAGCAAATTTTACATAGCATGTGGAAGTTAAGTGTAAGCAAGCTATAAACAGACATAAAGACTGGGCACATTGAGTAAGGGCCTTTGATTCTCATATAATATGAGCTCCTGGTAAGCACTCACAGTAGCTCATGGTCAGGAATTGGATAAAAGGTGTTTAGTTAAGGACAAACAGAGAAGAGGAGGAGGGCTCCGGAAGAATCTGCCCAGTGTTCCAGGATAAACCTGGGTGATGTGGTCATTGTGCACATACCTGGGTCATAACTAGAGGGCAGAAGAACAGTGAGGAGGGTCTGGTAAGAGTGCCTAACCAGGAGGACACAGTAGATGAGGCCTTCTAGAAACAAGTAAAGGTCTTCAGTTTTAAGACTCTTGTCCTCATCTGGTTTTAACCATCTAGATACTGGTAACATAACATTTTGCAAGAAATCAAGGAAAACTCTCAGTAGTGATGGTGATAATTTCCTAACATAGAAATGTTAGGGTTGCCCATAGGTAATGCTCTATTGTTCACAGTGAAGCGCTAGTGGAAAGTGTAGTCACAGTTGGCAGCTTGGGTTGCAGTAACTACAGGATGAATGAGCTCAGGATCTGAAGGATGCTTGGGAAGGAAAGCAGCAGGGTTTAGCACTCTGGATTTCAGGAAAGCAGACTTTTAGGTTTATTTTTAGGAAATTGTTAGGCAGAGTGCCCTGGGAAGAAGCCATGAAGAGGAAAAGTGCCCAGGAAAGCTGGCTAGTTTTTACAGAAAAACTTTCTGAGAGCTCAGGAACAAACCATACCATTGTGCAGGAAGACTGGGAATTTTGGCTGGAGGTCTGCTTGGCTAAGCCAGGAGCTTGTCAATGGACCAAAATGCAGTCCAAAAAAAGGAGTGTACAAGAAGGGGAAACAAAGAGAGCCCATGAAAGAACAGTAAAACAATATTACTCAGCATAAGGACAAATGCAGTAAGGATGAAATCAGGATGATCAAAAGATAAGGTGGGGCTGGAGCTACCACTGTCTATGGACACAGCGGGTAACGAGATTTCACAGGTATGTTTGCTGGAAAAGGAAGTTTGGGAAAAGACAGTCAGCAGATGAAAGAGAACATGGCGTAGTAAAAAAAAAACCTGAACAATGCTGAAATATTCAAGTTTTTGGTTTTATTTCTTCAACCTTCACAGACAAATTCAGATCCCAGAACTCAGTATGGACCAGCACAGACCAAGATGGAAGTGGAGTAGCAACAGTTTGGGTTCTTCCTAGCAAAGCTGGAAGTGGTCAGTCCATGGGAAGAGAAGGGTGCTGACACAGCTAGCTGATGTGATTGTCTTGCTTCTACCTATGAAAATGATGACAATCAGCTGTGAAGCATGCTCTCTGGTTATGTGCAGGCCCCCAGAGGACAAGCAGATAATGAAAACTACTCAGCAGAGATGTTCAAAGAGCAAGCTGTCCTTGGTGAAGTGGATTTCCTTCTCTGGAAAAACGGTTGTGCAGGCAATGGGGAAACGGTGGGCATAACATGCATAGATTTTAACAAAGCATTTGACAGCATTTCCTTTCATATCTTGAAGTTCACTCAGGAGCTAAGCGAGTTTGGGCTTGAGAAACAGACAGCTGTGAAGGACAGAAATTGGGTCTCCAAGGGTGTAAACTGATGTCTTGAGGTCTGACTGGTAGGGGGTGGAGTCCCTCAGGGATCAATATTTTGTAATGGTAGCACCTGTATAGTCCAGTGTTTCATTTGCACTCCTGATGATGCAGCAGCATGCACCCTCCACAAACCATCTTACAGATGATGCTAAAGCAGGTGTAGGAACTGATGGGACAAATAGCAGAATTTTAGCTCACTTTTTCTCAGTGACCTGAGAAACTTAGGGACTGGAACAACAGAAAACCCATGGGACTCAGCAGAAAGAAGTGCAGCTGGGGCAGAACAGCCACATGCATCAGAACTGGCTGCAAGGTGTCTATCAGAGCAGCAGCCCCACTGGATGGTGTTACAGTGGATGTCAAGTGGATTGTGTGCCAACGATTTGCTCCCACCCTGAATGAATAAACTCACGGGTTACTGTAGGGCAAAAGTAGATTTCTGTGCTCATTTGTGGGAACTGCCCTGCTCACCTTTTGAAAAGGATGTTAAAATCTGGACAAAGTCCTGTGAAAAGCTGTTAAGATGGCTGGGGACACAGAGTATACAAGCTACAAGGAGAAGCTGAGGGAGCACAGTTTGTTTAGCCTGGAAAAGAAGTGGCTGAGAGGAGATTGAACAGTAGCCTATTACTACACAGAGGAGAGTTACGAAGATGACAGGGCCAGGCTTCTCTTCACAGTGCCAAACAAAAAGCGGACAGGAGTAATGAATGTAAGCTCTGACTTGGAAGGTTCGCGTTAGATGTTAGGAAAACATTTTCACTAAGATGGTAGTGCAGCACTGCAGGAAGGTATGACAGAAGCTATAGATTTTCCATCCTCAGAGGTTTTCAAGATGCAACCAGATGAAGCCATGGTGGGCCTAGTTCAGTGTTAACGATTGCCTGTTTCAAGCAGAAAATTGGACTATAGGCCTCCCAAAGTTTCCACACAATGGCACTTGTAGTATGGTATGAGATTGTCCCTAATCCAAGCCGAAAACTTGCACCTCAAGGAGTTCATTTTGCACATGTGCTGTCTATCAGTTAAGGATATACTACTCGGATTGTCAAGAAAGCATTCAGCTAATAAATTCATTTCAGTTTATGGACTGTTTTCACCTGTTGTCACGAAGCAGATGTTTTTTGGAATTGCTGGAGAGAAAAGAAAATTTAATACTCGGACACTACATTTTGAAAGGTGAAGGAAACAAAGTTTGCATGTAAACTGATAATTAAGCAGTTACATGGAAGACAACCTCAAACTGCTCACTTTTAACTTTTGCTCATAATATCAACTCTAATATATTCTGACTCACAATAAAAATGCTCTGGCTCAGCCTCTTTCTTAAAATGGGGAAGCAGCTTGTAGTATATGCTTCCCAAGGTTGTTTTCAACAAAACTACCCTTTGGTGGACTCAGTATTCCTGTTGCTTACTGATCAGCAGAGGCAAATCTAGTTCTGACTTTTTCTGGTACAAGAAGGCTGAAAGAAGTGGAAGTAAATATTGAGCATCTTTCATGTAGCTCACAGCATCAGGTATGAGTTGCATCAGCTAAAAGAGTCTTTGCAGTTTCTGCTGAAAGCAGCTTTGAGAATGTGGACGGTTACAGGAAACAGGAGCAGAAGACAGCTGTCCTTCAAGCTTCCCATTTCTTTAACCTGTTGGGGCACTTGGTGGCTCCCATGAATAAATTACTTCATGACCGTGAAATAAATTGCTAACTGTGGGTTAGTTCCTCTTTAAGAAGGGTCTGTGCTGTAGCTGGTGACTTTGGCAAAGGTTTTCAAAACTGTGCTATGGAAAAGGTGTTTTTCTATAGAAAACCCTGGTTTTCAACATAGTTGCCACCATTAGCTATGCATTTTCACCAGCCATGAACAAGAAAGCCTGCATATCACACTCAAAATGAACGCAGTAGCACTCAGGAAATCTGCACTCCTTGTCTGCTCAGCTCTTTTACTCTCACTATCTGGATCTGGTTCATCCTTACAGTTTTTTGTGATCCTTACACTGCAACAGGAGTCTAACCAGCACCGTGGTCCTACCAATCTATTTGACTTGGCTAAGACCTACAGTGCAGAGGTGTCTATGAGCTTTAGATGTTTTTGCCCTTCTAAGCTAACACTGCAGCAAGACAGAACACATAGATGGAAAACACATGAAAGACCAAAAAGCAAGAAGACTGTGGCAATTTTGTGCTTTGATTATGACTTGATTTTACTTACATCATGAATTTCTGCAGTTTTCTTCCACAATCCCTTCTCATTGGTGAAAGACAATATGAACTCCTACTGTAGCTCTTCTGAGAACTGCAGCCTGTCTGGCTAACAAGCTGAAGAGATGGTATGTAAGGGAAGGAAGGGGAGGATGGGCAGGGAGAGCACAAAGGAGAGCTGAAGCATCTTCTAAACTCTAAAACATTTACTGTCAACTGTTTTTTACTATGCCATTGTCAGGTGTGCTTCCACAGAACAATAACAGCTGTTAGAAAACCCTTCTGCTGGTGTGGTGGCTACCATTATTTGGAACAAATCTGTTCAGTAATTTCTCTTGTAGACTTTGCATATTAGTATCTCAGCTTCAGGCTTATGGAGTTCATGGAATTCAGGATGCACTTACTAAAGCCTGTCTTACTACCAGCTGTGGTATTAGACTTGTTTTCCAGAGTGGGGAATTAAACACACAAATTTTGTCAGTACAAAATAGTAGCTATCCTTTACTATGAGCTTCACTGATAAGCCTATATGCCTCTTCACAGGAGTCCTACGGGACATTTGTGATGTCCCAGCTGTAATGTTGCACCATGGGCTGCTGGACACAGCTCTTCTGTAAGGGGCAAGAGACTTTGACTGTTTTAGGAACTGGGATGTTCCAGAGGCCCTAGAGAATGCCCAGAAAAGGGAAAGGAAGCTGGTGAAGAGTGTCAAGCACAAGTCTAATGGGGAGCAGCTGGGGAATGGGGAACTGGGATTGTTTGGTCTGGAGAAGAGGAGGCTCAGGAGGGACCTTATTGCCCTCTACAACTTCCTGAAGGGAGGTAGTGGTGAGGTGGAGGTTGGCTTCTTCTCCCTGGTAACTACCAATATGATGAGAGGGCATGGCCTCAAGTTGCACCAGGGGAGGTTCAGTTCAGATATTAGGAAACATTTCTTCTCACAAAGAGTGGCGAGGCGCTGGCACAGGCTGGTGGTGGAGTCACTGTCCCTAGAAGTGTTCAAGAAATGTGTAGATGTGGCACTGAGGGACATGGGTTAATGGGCAGTATTGATGAGGATGGCTTGACAGTTGGACTAGGTGCTCTTAGTGACCTTTTCCAACCCTAATAATTCTATGATTCTATGACTTGGGAACTACTCCTTACACAACATTATAACTTCCCAGACAAATAGATGGCTTGTGTTGTGAGCTGTTGTGTTGTGGCAATGGGGCTTCTTTCAGTGATTTTGATGTAAAAAGATTATGTTCTGCTTTTCCCATTGGAAAGTTCCCTCTCAAATTTTTAAACTCACTAAACTGAAACAGGAGGTGCTTTTTTTTGCGATTAGATATCAGTTGTTACTGCAATTAACTGATACTCACTGAAGGACAGATTGGTGGTGAGGTGACAGTAGCAGCCTGTGCCTGTCCCCAAGGCTGTCAGCTATCTCTGAACAAATACGAGCTGCAGGCTAAGCAAAGCAGTGCCTGCCTCCATTGCATGAAGTCATCCAGTTAGACCAGTCAGTGACCTGAAGGCAATAAGGCAAGAGGTGTCTGACACTTCCGTGCTGGAGCACAACTTGTTATCAGCTTCTGGATCACTGCTGATCTCACTGGCCTTTATCTTTTCCTTTCTAAAGTTTTTCAGTAAAGCTTGACTCATTCTCTGTGTGTTAGTATTTGATTTATGCACTGTAACGGCCTTGATCTGGCCATGCTTCGGGGATCTCTTGAGGTCTCTTCCCACCCCTGCAGTTCTGTGAGTCTGTGATACGTCCCCACATGCTCTTTTATTTGCTGTATCCACAAAATCCACCCCATAAAGGCAAAAGGTATAGCTTGGCTGCAGACCCTCTGTCATTCAGCCGCGAACAGCTGGTAGCGCGCATTACAAGGCTTATTTAAAGCTCCAGCACTCTCGCCCTCTCTCTGATACTGATAACTCGGTTTGGCACGTAAAACTACAAAAATAAAAATATCAAAGTAGTGTAGCGTTTCAAAGAAGCGTACAGGAAGCAGACAGCATGTCTTGCTCCAACACAGAGAATCCTGAGGCTAAATCTGTGGTGCGTGCCTTGAGAACATGCCCAGTTCTGGTATGGAAGGACGGGTCACGGAGGTGCAGCCACAGAGAGTACCTACATCACATGGTCTGAAGCACCGGGTCCTTTGTGCTGCTAACATTTGCATTTCAGAGAAATCTCCATCACTGACTGTAGATTGAAAGCAGCTGAGTGTTGTGAGCTCAACAGCTCACGCTATTGACGTGCCTGGTGGTTCACTGAGTAATGGTGTTGAGGTAGGAGTTCTATCTGGCTCTTATTTTCTGGGAGAGCCACTTCTGTCCAAGTGTTTACAAATATTAACAGCTTTAACCACCTCGGATGTAGTTGTGGAATTTGACTCTCAAAAGGGATCTGCAGCTTCTGCTAGGCACGAGCACTGAGGTACAAGGGGTGGACAGCCTTAAAGGTAGAAACACAAAGTGAAAGGAATACAGGGACTAAGAAATGCGGCTGCACAGGACCAAAGCTGCTCTAATGCATGCGGGTTTAAGCTCTCTTCTGTGACCACAACAGGGCTGCCAGGAAGCAGCTGTGAAAAGCTGGATGCCAGAGGCTGATCCACAAGGAAGGGGGACCCGAAGCTAAGGGTGACAAGAGGTGAATCACATCTAGGGTTTAGGAGGTCCAGTCTGAAGCAGCAGAAGATGGAGTCGGAGAAAGGGCTGGGAACAGACAGCTATGGCATCGCTGGGGCAGGGACTGATGGCCCAGGCTGGGCTGAAAACGGGTCCTGAGCCCTGGGCAGGGCTGGGGAGGTGAAGGGAAGGTGAGTAGGGGCAGTGTGGGTGATGTGTCCCCAGGGCCATTACCCCATGCTTGCAGCCGGTGCCTCCTTCCCAAGGCAGGAGTCCAGCTTGCATTTCAGATGGCACGTCCAGACAGTAACATACACAGGTCACCCTCAGCACAGAGATCAGACACTGAGTACTGAAGCAGAGCTCTTCTTTGCTCGATGTATTTGGCATCCTTTCCTGCGCACCTCGCTTCTTCTACTTCATGAGTGCCCAACAGAGCATTGTAGCTGTCACATCGGTGCATCCAGAAGTGTGATTTGATTTGATTACTGACATTCTGAGTGAGAACGGAAGGAATACTGCACAAGAAACCAACTGTGGTCACTATTGTGACAGCGATACACTCACTGTAGCTGTTACATGGAAGACATTTTTTGGCCATAGAAGCCAAACAGAGAACCCCCGATTCAGCTGTTGCTGCAGTGAAACGCGCACATGAAAGTGGAGAACAGGCTCCAAGATCTGACTTACAGATGGTCATGGAGGGGTCTGGCACACGTAAGTCGTAAGGGATGCATATTTGCTTCCTTCGTACATAAGCAGCTCCAAGGCTTGAGGGTAATTGGGATAGGAGACAAAAATAGCCCAGATAACCACACATAAACAGAACTGTCAGAACAGCATCTATACCCATCTTTGGGAAAACTTGCACGCGGACTTCTGAGGAGCAGGGAAGCTGTCGATGGCTGAAGCAGGACCTCCTGGGAGGCACACGCGCTCCACGTTACGAGCTGAATCGGAGCCAGGAACGCAGGGGTAAGGCATGCTCCAGGGCCTCCACATCCCACCTGGCTGCGGGCACCGAGCGCCTCCCCCTGCGCTCCATGCAGGGAAGCTGGACTGCGCCTAAACTGAGCGCAGCGCTCCCTCCCGCGGTGCCCGTGCGAAGCGCAGCAGCGGGCGGGGCCGGGCCGGGCGGGCGGCTGCGGGAACGGCGGGGGCTCCGGGTTTGCTCTCGTTGCGATGGCAGAGAGAGGAGGGAAAGCTTCCTCTCCTGGGCTGGTCGTGAAAGAGCGGCGCCGGTGGGGTTTTTTAACGTGGGTTTTTTTTTGGGGGGGAAGGGAGGATCATCGCTCTTTCTTCCTAGAGCGCAACGGGGATGAGCTGCTTTCCAGGAGCGGGTGCTCCCTGCCGAGGCTCGCAGCGCTCGTGGAGCGGTGGGTGCTGTGGGCGCGGTGCGCGCATCTGGGTTCCTGCTGTGGGGATGCGGGGTAAGGAGCGGTGGCTCCGCGTCACACCTAACGCACTGCGAGGAGCCGTCGGTCAGAACCAGCTGCACCCGGATGGAAGAGCGAGGGAGTGCTCGGGGTTGGGTTTGTTCCCCCGTGGTAAAGATGGAAACGTGACAGTCGGTGCCGCCTGGGAGTCGGAGGGGGGGGAAAGGCTGCGGGGAGAGAGAGGTGACGAGAGGTGACGGGGCTGGGTGAGGGGCGGAGGCCGAGGTTTGCCGTAGCGGCATCATGGGTTCACGATAGGCAGCTGTGCCGCACGGGAGGACCGGGACGGAGCTACGCGGCCAGAGCTCCCCATCTTTTGTCAGCCGTTCCGTGCTTTCTCCCCCCTTCTTGACAGAGACCTCCTCCTTCATTCCTTGCACACGGGAGGAGAAGCTGCGGATACCTCACACGTCTCCGGTTAGGACAAAAGAATGTCCAAAGGCAGCTTGAAATCCCCATAGTTTAGTGGGAAAATATTGGCTGGACGGTTAGACTGGATGATCTCGGAGGTCTCTTCCAAAGCTGGTGATTGTATGATTCTATGGTCTGGGGACCCGCGTTTGTCTAAATCCCGGGTCAGGCTGGACGGGGCTCGGAGCGACCCGATAGAGCTGGGGATGTCCCCGTTCATCGCAGAGGGACCGGACTGGATGACCTTTAGGGATCCTTTCCAACACAAACGATTCTCCGATACTATGAAATCGACCCCATCTATAGGGTGTGTTCATGCAGCAAAGCGGCCAAAGGGAGCGTTGGATGCGTTCCGCATTCGGGCAGCGTGCATTCGGAGATGGCTGACCCCGCGTGTCGCTCTCCCAGAGGAGCACCCACGCCCCGAGCCCACGGCCGCAGCGCCCCGCAGGCACGGCAGCACCGCCCGCTTCTCCCCCCCCCTCTGCGGCATTGTTCCACGCCGCTCTCGTGGCAGTGGGGCGATGGCACGGCCCCGCCCGCCGGATCCGGCACGCCTCGGGGCGCTGCTGCCTTTTTTGTGTGCGTGCGCGCGTGTGTGTGTGCCTCCGTTTCTTCTTTCCTCGATTACCCAACGCCACTCGGCGGAGCTGGGGCAGGTGTGGCGCACTGCGGGGCGGGGATGCAAAAAGAAAAACGAAAAGACAAATAACATGAAAAAGGGATTTAAAAGAAAAGAAAAAAAAAAAAAACAACAAAGGGCGTGCCGAACCGCAGCGCACCGCAGCGCAGCGCAACGCGGGCGGTGCCGCCCCGACGCCGAGCAGGGGGCGCCCCAACTCCGCGCATCGTCATGCGGGCGGGGTGGGGGGAGCGGTGCGGCACCGGTGGGGCTGAGAGGGGTGAGGGCAACGCACCTCGAGCCCCGGAGAGCTCCGCGCCCCGATATCCGGGCTGCTTATCTCCGTGTCCCGCCTTTTGTTCTGCGGCACGGAACCTCTCGTATGGGCTCTGGCGGTGGGGTGCTCTGCGTGCAGCCCCTCCACCCGCCGCGGCTCTCAGATCCCTAAAGGGGGGGGGGGGGGGGG
>PPHD01008773.1:0-21394 GCA_002909625.1 Bambusicola thoracicus | reverse complement strand
AAACTTGATCTTTAAGGCAGTTTTCCTGCAAAATGAGTGCTATTTGGGGCGTATGTTAAAGTTTATCTAAATTGCTCATAGATATTTCTTCACAATTTGTAGTTTCCAATCAAGTGAGCTCATAAGCAGCAGGATATTTTTTACCCACTCCTATCAGAGTTAATACAAAAAATTGAAGCTTGTTTGAACTTAATGAAATTAAATTTTTGGCTGCATTTTTGCAAAAAATAAAAACCTTCTAAAGGAGGAAGAACTGAGGTGACTTGTCAGAATTCACCACCAACTCTAATCTGTCTCCCCATCAGTCTCCAGTCTCTTCCGTGGCGCAGTTGAAAGGATTCATTTAAGAGCCCTTAAGGAGGGGAGGGAGCTGCTCCCACCTGGAAAAGGGCTGCATCCTCATTCACTTTATATTACTGTTCCCTGTTTTGACTTCAATTGAATATGAAAAGCCACTCCCTTAATGCAGGCTAATTAGAACTGCAATTGCTTGCAAAGGATCTGGGAAATGAGATCCTTATCCTGACTGTTTCAGGGTGTTATCTCCAGTTGTCCAGATTCAGGGAAGCTGCGGGGATTGAAAAACAGCTTTCACTTTGTTTTCCTTTGTTCCCTGGCCTCCCGTTTCCCATGTCTCCTTGCCCTAAGTTCCTGCAGAGGATCAAAAACAAGGACTTAAAGTAAACACGCGTTGCAGGACACCTACTACTGTTACTGATACAGATACCCTTTTTAATAAAAGCAAAGCATGAATAGTGCACCAGTGGTGTTGCCATGCTACACAATGAAATTAGAGATGCAGCTGGCCATGAATAACAGTGAAATGGGCTGTGTCTGAAACTGGCTGTCACCTGCTTCTCTGCAGATTTAGTGGCAAGTTTGTTACTCAGAGCTATCTGTGTTATAAAGCATACAGCAGACACGACTGTAATTAACTTGTGGTATTCATATTTCACCTTTGTTCAGTCATTACTTCCATCCTGTTACTTTTATACCACTTAGTCCTCTTTTTTTCAGCTACAGACATGGGGAATGTGTATTTTTCAGTTAAATGAGTCACTTAGAAGATCATGAACTTCCCCCTTGTTACAGACGTCATTTTCTCTAGGAATTAATCCTTTAGCAGTCACTGCTCTTTCTTCTACTGTAGTGAGTAACACTGACTGCTTATTTCACTGGTGAAACAGTAGTACAGCATTACGGCATGGGGGTGAGCCCAGTACACCAGGTGAATGAAGTCTGTGGATGAAAACATTGACGGGTTCTCAGTATTTTGGGTATACGTTTACATTTCAGTTAACCTCAAACATTCAGCTTCATGTTGAAAGAGTTATCTTCCTGAAAACGCCAATCATCTTCAATTGGGACCTCTGCCTGGTGCAGCACTTTAAGCCTGTGGCGTCTCTCGAGGCAGTCCATCACGAGTGGATACGTTGCAGGCTCAAATTTGTTGGCAAACAAGTGAGGCGATTCGATAATCCACTGTAAATCCCCCAGTCCATAGACACAAATGTCTCTGATGTAATGACCTGCAAAGACAAATTGAAGCGTCTGAAAGCAGCAGAAAGCTGGATGGAATCCTTAACGAATAACTTCACTCTGTGGGGTTACTAATAACCTGTGTTACCTTTTGACTTCACACATGGAAATGTAGCTAGAGGTTAACACTGGATTTAAAACTTGAAGGCTGTTCTGGTGTTGTGTTTTACATAAATGGGTACGTGTTATCTCCACCTGCTCCTCTGACGGTGCTTATCTGATGGGACATGCTGAAGTTCTCCTATTTCATTTGCATCCGTTCTTAAAAATGCAGCTCTTTACTGGATGAGTTTGCAGTTCTGTGTTTTTAACTGTCTTCTGCCTCTTTTTCCACATGGTCAGCACTATCCTGCTTCCTTAAATCAGACGGAAGAGATTTAGTTCTGATGTATCTGACAGATGTGCTTGTTGAGTAACCCTCCTGCTTCTCACTAAAACTGAGCAGTCTGGTTAAGGCGTCATTTAATGTAACAGAGGAAGGTAATCGAGTGTACAGAAGCTTGGAAAATAAGAAAATATGCACATATGCAGTTCTGTTGTTACCCCATTGAACTATGGAGGTATTGCAACTGGGGGTTGGGAGAAGGGTGGTCAGTATGTGGATACTGTGACGGTCTTTGCAGCAGTGTGTCAGAAGGTATCTGGGTTGGATACAGCAGAGTAGGATGGGTGGTTGGTTGTGTGATAATTCCAAAATAGAATGTGTTACCACCGAGGCACATTCACTGACTAGTTCAATGCATAATACATAATTAGCAGTGAATACAATTGTAGTTCATGATAAAAACTCGCGTTACCTTTGCAGCCTTTGTGTACGGTTCCTTCTTGATCCTTCCATTTAATGGCTCGTATGTTTCCTTCCCAGTCTGCGTTTGGTGTAGCACCTGGAGCATCTTTAAAAGCATAAAGTTCTGATAAGATTCCTTTCTACTTATCTGAGGGATAATTTTGAGAGCATGAGCTTTATCATAGTAAAAATTTGCTTTCTTAATGAACTCTTCTTAAGCCTGGTAGCCGATGGTCTGCACCGTAAGTAGGACTTTTATAGAATCAAGCTCCATTTCTTAGCCATCATAACATGAGGTTTAAAAGAGCTGCATCAAGACTGAAAGAATGACCACATTCACACAGTGCAGCTCAGGGTATTGTTAAGCTCTAAAACAGAACTCGGCTCTCTGTCCCATACCCCAATGCAGGGGTTACTCTTAGTACAAATAACATACATCTTACCATGCAGACGGTTCAGTGTGACCCAGTAGTGTTCATCCGGACTGTACGTGTCTCTTGACCATTCAAGCAAGTCTTTTGCACGTGCATCAGTCAGTGTAAACTCTACAAATTCTTTAGTTAATATGTAATAGGCACTACCAAAATATATAGTCAAGTTGTATGGAGGTTTAGTTTTTGCATTCTTTGTTGGATACACATACGACGTTCCAGAACGCACGTATTCTCTGTAGCTAACCTGTGTCCTGTGCTTCATGTGAAGTGGTTGGACTACCCCAGGAGTCATATTTTTACCATTCCATTTACTTTTGATATATTTTATAATGTCTTTGTTTGTTTTAATAGGATAATCTTGGCCGCATAGATTAATAACATAATTCCACTGGATTTTGGAATGAACCAGATCTCTCATGCAGTTAATATCAGCTTGTAGCCTTGAAAATCCTGCATAAACAACATTTTCCCTTTTTGAGGAAATAAAAATATTTTCAAAGCAATTTACAATGTTCTGTACAGCAGCTTTGTAATCTGTTGGTGATTTCTCGTCAACGTGTATGCAGTAAATATTCTGAGGCATATAAATAGCTCTGAGCAGCTTTACAAACATTTCCAGCTCCTTGTGAATTGTGATAATGTATGCCAGTGAGAAACTTCCTTCTTCGTCTGACAGTGGTCTCGTTATAAAGTGCAGAGCCTTCAAAACCGTGGAGCAGTTGCAGGAGGTCTGAACACAGCTGAGTGCTGCGGGTCTGTCGGTGTTCTGACAAATGCTTCCAATTTTAAGAGCGGCTGTTTTCCCCACAAAAAGAGCTGAACAAAGTTCATCTGGGTAAAATCCACACTCTGCTCTATTTGTGCTGAATTTCTGTTCGTCCGGCTCTGCAGAAAGCGTGTCCTTCAGGTAGATGAAAGTGTAGATGAACATACAGACAGCAACGCACAGCAAAAATCCTGATTTTGTTGCATCGAGTGGGTTCATCTTCTATTATCCCGATACTGCCTTCTGATCATAGTTTAATTAGGCAGGCAGATTATCTGAAAGGAAGATTGAGATAGAGAGAATGGTGACTCTGTTGACTCTTTTCTTTTAATTGATGACATAGTAGTAATGCATTTATTAAGGTTGAGGTTACTCTTTCCAGTTAGTAGGAAGGACTGTTTGTGTGCCCGTGCTCATGCTGCAGTGCACTGGATGCAGTACTTACAGACCCTGAGTTGCTCCTCCTATGACAAACAAAAATTAGCCACAGAACCCCAAATGACTTTGTACACTGATTACCTGAGATGGTGGGGGGAGAGCCAATAATATAGAAGTTAATTGTACTTTGTGGCAATGTGTGTTCCATAGGCAAGCCCAGTGCAGGTTGGTCGGGGTCCAGCCCTCAGAGCTGGGGAGGTGTGTGAGCACTGCAGCTAAGGGACACTCATTGCTGGGATTTGCTTGAGGCCTGGCAACGTGACATTCTGCCTTGGAGGACCAGGATTCAGTAAATTAGGTCAGCAACAAATTTGTTAAATAACCAAAAGGGGAACACTAAAATACAATCCACAATATGCACCATTCTTTATCCTCATAAGGTCAGCAAGCATTTCTAACTCATTTGGGACTTTCTTTTTCCCCCTTCTCTTGACATCTTTGTGTTGGTGCTTTGGAAAGCACCTAATTTTTCCACTGTGATTTTTTTTCCCTGCATACACCTTCCTTGCTGAAACATCAGAAGTGCAGCAGTCCTAAGCTCCCATGTGAGGTCTGTATCCCTTTCCTAGAGAAAATTTCTCTGGAGCAGAGGAATGATCATCAGCTGTCATGAAGCTTAATAGTCAAGAGATACTTCATCTGTATTTTAAAGAGAATTCATCTTCTCTTGGACCTTATTTAGTGAATTTGTTTTTAACAAATTTTGTAATTTAACTTGTAAGTATCCCATACTTTGCATCATCACATATTTGTTATATAAGAATGGCGAACAAGCATCTGCTTTAGAAGCTTGGAAGTCAAGAGGCTGTTGCAGTTAAAGTAAAAAAGAGACTAAGAATTTAAAAAGCCTTAAAAATACAGGATTTGTACCAAGAGAACAGATACTGTATAGTAGTAATTAATTCTGTGATTGTGATTCTGTAATATTTAATATCTACAAGGTTATCAGGAAGAAATGTACTTATTTTATTGTCCTTACCCATATGCACTGAATTTCAGGCTGAATGAATGCCTCTTTTCCACTGAGCATTCTGGAAAATGGATTTGTGTGTTAGGTGGAGGATTCATCCATTTTGCTTCTGTGTTCTGTCAGCGGTGCTCTTCGGTCTGCACTGAATGCATAGGCCAAAGAAAAACATGAGGAAATCAAGGCCCAGGGGAGTACTTTTTTTTTTCTCAGCTGCTCCCAAGGGATAAATGTACCGTGTCAACAAGCTTGATTGTCTTTCAGCCATTTACACTTAAAAAACAAACTTCAGTTGTGGAAGCTGACTTGAGTCCACTTCTATCTTTCAGTATTACACAATGAGGAAGGGAAAAGAAATGGCACTGTAAGGTGAAAGTAAGGATTTCTGCAGTAGAAAGGACACGAGTGGTGCTGCAGGCTGCTGCCAGCTGACTGCCAGAGCCACCCAGGGATTTGCATAAGGGACGTTAGCAAAAGCAGTTGGGGCAGGGAGTGTTGCAGAAACACTGAACCTTTTTGCAGCTGAAGCCAGAAAAAACAGTTTGTTCTTAGTGAATAATTAAAGGAAGGACATTATGGTTGCTTTGAAGTAGTGAACATGATGAGATCTCTGTGGAATTTCACATTCTAGATGTAAAAATTTCACTGAAGATACTGGGCTGTTATGGAAATATTTGGGACTTGCTTGAAAAACAGCATCTGTCTGTACAGGATGAGTGTGCTGTCTGCTTTTCCATTGTTTATTACATGTTGGAAGGGGGGTTGTTTGTAATTCAATACAATTGTGGGCAGGTTGTGAAGGAGAGCTCCCTGGGGATCCAAGCTGTAACCTGTTTGTTCCGTCCCTGAAATTTTTATTGCCCATCACATCATAGCTTCCAGGGATGTTTCAGATTGTTAAGTATTTACTATGGATTTTTCCTATTGAACTGTGCAGCATCTAGAAGCTATGTTTTATATAGCAGCATAAGGGCATACAAACAGTGCCATCAGCCAAGAGGAAATAATTCCTTCCCTGATGGTTAAATGATTCTGGGAAATGACTTAATGATGAAGCCTTTCCAGTTAGAGCAAAATTTGACATTTTCAACCTCAGTATGTATTAAAGAATGCACTCCCTGATTTTCTGCTAGCGTGTTAACAGTTCTGGGGCTGGAATTGTCTCTGCTAGTCCTGTTCTGAATGCAGTCTGTCACTTACAAGAGCGTCCTAGCCCTGGCTCTGTGACCAGCTGTGAAGAGCTGTGCTACCGTATCCCTCCTGCCCTTGAAGAGCAAGATCATTTCTTACCATTAAGAATATCCACCATCCGGACTAACCCAGGCTGCCTTGCCTTTCAGTTTTCTTATGCTGGAGTGCCACTGTAGTTATTGAAACTCAGCCTGTTCTATACTATGGATAGGTTTGCTGAACCTGGAGTACGAAGTTGTAATTTTTAGAAGTGCTGAAAGTGCCATTCTTCAAAGAACAGCCCATGGCAGGGATTGTCACATATCCTCGTGGCTGCTGCCATGGATATTACCTAATGGAGAATTGTTGTCTTAATCCAACTCCGGTAAAAGGTAAACTCTAGAGAAAAATTCAATTATACCTGAAAATAAGCCTGTGAAATATCATCTCAGTTTATAAAATCTCCATTAACTGTATGTGTTGCAGTACCTTTCAGAGTTAGGATGGGGTCATATCACAGCTTACTGTTTCTTCCTGCTGTAGGGTTTCAGAATTGCAGCGTTGCCTCTGTAAGCTTCCTGTTTTGACTGTACCCTTTGAACTGCTAATATTAATGTGGTTTGTGTGCCAGTAATTCAGTGAAACAAACAGCTTAGGAATACTTCATCTTCTAATAACTATATGGTGAAAAGGATTTAGCTCTTGTATTTCCAAATCTTTTTATGTCTGTCTGTCATCTGAAAGATGTCTTCACTAAGGCCTGCATAAACATTTCATAAGCAAGAGAATACTAATTTAGTCCTTGAAAAACTTAATTGTAAAAGTGGTGTTTTTAACTGCTTTTTACTTAGCTTTTTCCATAAGCCTTGGTGAGTGTGCTGATTCTGCCTCTGTGCTCTGACATGTATCAAGCAAGTGAAAATACTCTTCTTCAGCCCCAGCTCGTACCACCGTATACATTTTCTATCATTCTTATTTGAGTATTACATCGATATTTACCAATGAATACAAATGGATTTGTGGAGGCGTACCTTCCTATCTTTGATTTTGTTGTTGGAGAGTGTATTTGACCTCATTACAATTCCAGTCAAATACTAGGAGAGCTATTTAAACCATTAAGATGCATGGTTGTGAGATGCTAAGTTGGTTGCCACAGAAGTAAACCAGATATTTATAAGCGTTGAGACTTTTGATGCAAACAGTTCTTGTAGTAATGGCCAACTCGTCCTGCACATCAGTGACAGAGTAAAAGCAAACAGACCCTGACTGCAGGCTTGGGTATTCTGTTACAGTGAAAATGAAGGGTTTTTTGTGCTTTATTTAAGAGAGTGAAAAACCTGAAGTCCGAAAATGTAATTCATTTCGTCTTACCTTGTGCAGGGTCAGCCAGGAGAAGGCAGCATAATAGAAACTAATAGGGTCCCGTTGTCCTTCAGCAGCATTCAGTCAGTGTTCTTCATCCTGTTGCTTGCGTGGAAATTTCGTATAATTGAAAGGGGTTAAACATTAACATGACTTGATCTGGTTTCCTGCGACGCTTAGCATATTTATTCTGCAGCGGTGCTGTTCAGCTTCAGAAGAAATGTCCTCTGCTTCACGATAATAAGAGGGAATTTGAGCTTCTCCAGATTTCTGGTGCCGCTGTTCAGAGACGGTCTTTGAAGGGCCTGAGATCAGACTTCCAGAACATCCACTGCTGATGATTATAAATAGTTGTGGTTTACCTCGGAGGCTTTAACCCCAGTGCTGCTAGCAGAGTGCTGGGTGATGAGAATGGGAGGGAAAGCCACCCTCTCTCCTCCTCCTCCTCCTCCTCCCCCTCCTCCTTCTTAACTGTTTGCCTGCTGAAACTTTCCAGGTTGCAGCAAAGAAGCATAGGAAGGATCTGCCCCTGGTCGCTTCTGGTGTCTGACACCAACCAGATAATAGATGAAATGTCATCCTCCTGAGCCGTTCACTGTTAGTGCTCTTATTGGTACTCTGGAGGTTTTTAATAAGTGAAAATTTAAGAGTTCAGGTTTACTGGATTTGCAAAGCTGTAGCAGTAAGTGGGAAGGCTGGCATATTTTGGATACTTACAGATAAAAATAGAATATTGCTCGGAAGTAAATAGGAAGCCTCAAAGTAAATTAGGGCACAGCTGCAGGTACAGCAGATAGAAAATTGTCACTGACTTGAGGGGAAGCTCTATGAATAGAGGCTGCAGCTCGGGCAGTCTGCTGTAGTGGATGCTGCAACTCCTGAGAGAAAGAGCACGGCACAGAATGTGCACTGTATGTAGGAGACTTTCCCACTCTTCCCAGGCTATCATTCAGTCTTTGTCCCATTGCTGCTCAGTCGCAATGCCAGAAATGGTGCTCACAGCTCCTGCAGTGCTGCCCTTCTGGAAGACTCTGTCAGGACATGTATTTGGTTAACGATTACTGTCTCTTGTAGCTGTTCATGCATCAAGGTTGTCTGGCTGGTAAATGAATGCTGGCTTGGTCCTTGGCTGATAGTCTGCTCAGTGCCATCTCTGAATGTTGCCCTGTTTAAAGAGGGATGGATGGGTTGTGGGGATGCACATCCCCTGCTCTGGAGAGAAGTGTTTTTGGATAAGTATCAATTCCTTCTGTCATGTTCATAATGGTTACATTTAGGAGGACTGCAGGAGTTAATTTAGTGTTCACAGTTCAGGAAATGACTTTCAGGTTTCTCTAGGACATTAGATTTGAACATTGATGTAAATATCTAGATAATGGAAATGTATTTGCCTGTTATATAATTGTATTATGAGGCTGCTGTAGACGTGGACAGAGCTACATCAAAGGCACTGAACAAAATAATGCCTATCAGAAGTAATGTACAGCAAGGAACTGGGTACAAATGTTGTCTTCTAAGTTTCAGCCACAGAAGATGATTTTGCTATTGCTCAACAAACAAACAAACAAAAAACCTGCACCTTTGTTTTCTAATGAAGACAACTATCGTACCCTATTAAATACCCTTATTGTTCAGAAGAAAATCAGCGAGAAATGAGCGTGGAGGGCTTCTTTGGAATCAATACTGTTCCAGTCATTCTGTCCTCAGGATAAAGACTAATGGTCTGTCCTGGTAGTGGGGACTTCTCACTCCCAAATACCTGAGCTCATACTGAGCTCCTATTTCCAACAGAAGCTCATTGAGCAGGAATGGAAATACTTGGGCGGTTCTCCCACTTCCTGTGTGGGACCCACTGTTCTGTCCAATGCACTGAATATTCATCTCTGCAACCCTTACTTCTCCTTCATAGTGTCCCACTGTTCATTTTGCAGACTGCTCATCCCTCGAGTTCCCTGTGTTTGTTGTAATTAAACAAATGAAGGGGTGTGTGTATGGCACTTTAATGCCTGCTACCAACACACGAGTAACCTTTATAAACCGCAATTCAGAAAACAGAGGAGTGGTACCAGAGAGGAACATAAACCAATCGTGCAGATTTGCAGAAGGCCTCTGGATTTATCAAAATCTAAAAAAATAATGAGATGTTAAAATGGAAAATGGCATAGTGGATGTGCTGGGTGTTCTCCGGATGATTACAAATTGTGCAGACATCTGTGTACTCAGTCAGGAAGCAAGTTACATGAAGCTGATTACTTATATAATCCAGATTAATTAATAAATGCACTTTGAAAATGTAAAACGTGGTAGTGTTTAATAAATCCAGTGAAGGACAGTGAGATGGCAGGGCTGGGTTAATGAATAATGCCGTCTTTATGGCCACCTTGTATAAATGAATAGATGCTCTCAGGCATCGTTGTTTATATGACTGTCAGTGGAAAGATGCAGTGTCATACTGTTTAGATTGTAATCATATGCATTCACGAGGAGAAAAAAAAAAAGAAAGTGTGCAAAACAGCTTTGAAGAGCTTCATTTTTTCGTAGTTCCAAAATCCTTTTAGAACTTGCAGTACAGATTGGCATGGGAGCTGCTTTAGATGTGGTTCTCAGAAGTTCACGATTCACTACAAAGGCAAGCAGCAAAGGGAAAGGTTAGAGAACAACTTGAAGAGGGCAATCAGAGGGGTTAATTCCAGCAAAGGTTCACCAGGGTGAGGATCCTGAAAAAGTAGTGATTTTTGTCCTCTTTTCTTGAAGTGTGGTGTTCCCTTTCAAGAGGAAGATGTGATTATCCTTAATGGTAATAAAGAAGATGTGGAAGTACTGAAGAAAAGAATGGAGGATAGAAGACTCAGAAGTAAATTAGAAAAGGTAATCTTATTTTATATTGAGTTATTTTCTATAATACAATCTTCTGTCAGATCACATAAATTTTTCTGCTGCTCTTTATACCCACTGGAGTATTTACTTGGTATGCTGTGTTGTACTTCAGTGCTACTTCTAAAAGCAGAGCTTGTGGGATGCTGTGTGCATATTCCTCTAACAGTATGCTCACCTTGTATCTGCTGGAACTTTCTTGTGACTAGCAGGCATGGTGCTCTGAAAATCATGGAATTCAGTGATACAGGTATAATGAAGCAGGATGCCAAGAAATGTCGTCATGTTCTGCAGTTCTTAACAGTCCTGATTAACAAGGATTATTATTCTCGTTCTACTATTGAGGTCTTGGCATTTTTTTTAATTTAAACAGGCAAAATGCCATCAAAATATCCCTACTGTGCACTCTAATGTATGCTACTGTTAGGTCAAGTAGCAGTTGCTGTGTGGCACAGAATTGTCAAATGACAGCAGTGCAGTGAGCTGCCTGTCTTCCTGCCCGTAAGACAAGGCATAAGGAAGAAGGAGCTGGCACTCTTCTCTAGCAATCTTTATAAATTCTAGTTTCTCATATGTGCCCATGATGAAATATGTATGATATACATTCACCTACATTCATATATACTATACATAACGTTGCCAGATAACGGAAGGTAGCTTTTCTTTCTGAACTGGTCAGTAAGAACGAAGATGGAAGCACCCTGAAAATAAGGGTGGGTTTGTTTTGTGCAATTACAGTGAAGAGCTCCAGGAGAGCCCCGCCTGCTGTCAGCATTGTACGGCTCTACCACCACCTTCTGGCTGTGCTCTGCAGCAACACATGGTGTGGCATCTTCTTCCCAAAGCGTTAACCATGTTCTTCACAGCACGGGTTCTCCTAATCCTTATAAAATACTTAAATAACTTATTTTCATTGTGTTTGTCTGACATCCTGGAGTTATGTCCTCCATTCTGAGTGTGTGCAGTCTGCTTTTGTGATAATAGCACCAATGGCTATTCTAATACATCCTTCTTTTTCAGTTTGGCATTTCATGTAACCCGAGCCAGTAATGGGATACTTGTTGTTGCTGCTGTTTAGGGGATTTTTTTGTTTGTTCTTTTTTTTTCAATCTGGACAATCATAAATTAACTGGGAAAATCTGGTCCACAGGTGCTTTTAAAAGATTTCCATTAACTATTCACACCTTTTCCTCCCAAGGAATTTGCAATAAAGGGCCCAGTTACTGTGAGTTACCCAGAAGGGATTTTTTAATTAACTAAATGAGAAGATGTGATGTAAGATGTGGGATGATTCTAAATTTCTTAATGAAAAATATCTTCATTAAGTACAGTTACTTTGTCCTGTTTAAAGTCCTTCAATTTCCTGTCCTACTGTGTGGGTCTGGAGTATGAGATTACATTAGTGATTCTCTCTCCTGCTGCCCCACTGCACAGTGTACAAACCAAAAGAGCAAAGCGGGACAGCTTAGTTTTGGCCTGTGTGGTATTCTACAGGATTCCTTCAGGGTTTCTGAGATTATTATTTTTGCCTTAAATAAATAATATTAAAGTATGGAGCAATATTGTGGAAGGAACAGTTTCACTGTGTAAGGCATAAAAATGTAGCCAACTGTGTGTGTATCAAATGCAAACTGGGAATTGCATGTCCTGGCAGTACATCATCAGATTTCTGCTTGTGTTGTTTCAGAAGTCAAAGAAATGTAAGTCAGCAGAATCAGCTGCCCAGCAAGTCACCACTGAAGGTAATTTCACAGCTGTACATTAATTGAACTCTTATGAGTCATGAAACAGATGAACAATTTCATTTGTTTATTTCATAGATTCTCCAGGTCCATCTAAGGTTAAGAACAGTAAGGACTCCATCGCCTCCAGTTCTGGGGAGAAGAGGCAGATCGTCTTCACCAAAAGTTCAGGTTGGTGGCTGTGCTTTCATTGAGGTGTGAAAAAAGCACACCGGTAGATCTGCTTTGAAAACTAATGCTGGAGAAATCCATGTCTGACAATTCTGTACTGGAGTTTTCAGAAGCTGCCCGGTTACTTCCTTTGTTTCTGTGACTTTTTTTAAAGGCTCATTTAAGTTAAAATCTGTCACTTTTATCACATCGCCGGTCCTCGTGTGTTCTTTTGCTGCTTCATACTTTGTTATATTTTCAGTTCCCCCTGTTCTGACTTTTGAACTTCTTCACAGCCTACCTTAATCTATTGTGTTTCTCAGTAATAAGAGGTCAGCTCCTGTCTCCACGTAAGCCGTGATTTCGTGGCTTGCTTTTTCAGTGAATCATCATAATATTATGTTTTTTGACGTCTGCAATTAATACTGATGTCTTCATACAGAAATATGGGTGCGTTTTTCAAGTCAGTCTGAGGTTTCAAGGTGAAGAATTCCAGTACTGCAGCCACAGGAAAAGACAATGTGGTCTGTGTAAAGAATCTAATAGTAATTTATCTACAGTTCATCGTTTCTCTGTGTGAGAAACAGAATTTCCATTGGAAATGCTTCACCTGCCACTCACTGTCTGTTTTCATAAAGGTTAAACTTCTGAAAGCATTTAATTTGAGATCTATTAAATTGCTCTAGGATGTTTGGGAACCTAGCAGTTCTAATGTTTGATGTCTTTTCCTTTTCCAATAATGCAAAGAAGAAAAACATGCCTTTTGAAATGTCAGGTCACTGGTTTGTTTCTGACAGCAGTTATATTGACCAGGAGGGGAATAGATGGAGAGAAGAAAAATCCACAGAGTGAGGAATGCCAGTAGCATAGGAATTAATGTGTGAACATGGCTCCCCAAGGTTTTGGGACTTCCAGCGTACACATTCATTTTTTTCAAATCCATTGTTTGATAATTCTTTCCAGACAACTATTAGTGCCATTAAAAGCACTATTCTCCAAATGCATGAAAAGGATCTGATCTGTCATGCTTTAGAATTGCATATAGAATTCTTTTGACTGCATGCAGAAATCAGATAAGTGCATTTTCAGACTCCCCACTAGTTATTTACCCACAGTTGTGCCTAAGATGCATGAAATATATGGAGTTTCTGCGGCTGTGATGGAGTAATTTCTTTGTGCAAGAGATTTGTTCTGTGCTTTTTGAAATACTGTCTTCCTGCAACAGAGAAGGCTCCACAGTCATTTAGAAAGAGCAAGTTCTTTTTAATTGGGTTTGTTTGATTGGTTCTGTAGCAGTACATGTAATGCACTGAGAGAGATGGTATCAAAAACAGGGGGGGCTGTTTTCCTATCCCAAATATTAAGAATGTGGACAATTGTTACTGGTTGTAAATGACTTTGCAAAGAACAAAGGGAGAAGATCGATTCCCTGGGGACGGTATTTCACAAGTTTAGCTTTGTCATTTGGTAGCTGATTTTCAGACAGTGCTTCAGAGTGATGGAATACTTTAATGTTTCTTTCTTAAAACTCGAGTTCAGAGCCATTTTTCACTGGGAGGAATCAGTGTTGTCAGTACTGAGTTACAGCGCAGGGGGGTTACATGAGTAGGAAAGAATTACTCTCCAGGATTTGTGAATGCATTTTCAGCACGAATTCTCTGAGCCAGGAACATGTTACACTTGAGTTCAATTACTTTTTTTGTGTGTGGAAAAAATGCGTGTGCTCCTTGTCTGTACATACAGTACTTCAAATAATTTCACCAGTATTAATGTAAATACCTTTTTGTGTTGTTTTTGTTTTTTTTTAATTGTGGGCTTTTACCTTTGTGTGATTCTATTCCTTTTTTTCTAGCAGATGACAGAAGTTCATCTGTCCCAGGAAAAGTCAATAAGGCTCCTACTGCCACTAAGAGATCCATTGCAGACAGCGAGGAGAAATCTGAGGCGTACAAATCTATTTTTACAACACACAGCTCAGCAAAACGTCCAAAGGAAGAGTGTTCCAATTGGGTTACTCACACAGCGTACTGTTTCTGAAACAATGACAAGCCTGATCGTAACGTTCATCACTGCTTTCCTTCCCTGAGGCTTTTTCTGTACAACTCTAATGCAGAAAGTAGCTGAAGTTATCTGGAATTCAGTTTGCAAGTTGTCTGTAAGCTAACAAATAGCTAATGAACTTGTCTTAGTTGCAACTGAAATAAAAAAATAGGTAACCAGAATCCATGTTGTATCAGCATTCTGAAATGATGGCTTATTACCCAGTGTGTTTTCTGTTGTTTCCCAGCTGTATGCAGTAACTAGGCTCAGAAGGAGGAATGAGGATAGGAGGATCTGCTTGCTCTCTTCTTCTGTTGATGTTTGCTGCGACTGTATTTGAAGTTTTCATTATATCAGCACAGAAATTCAACTTTCTTAAAGATTCTTCAGGCATTTTCAAGTAATAGACATGTTGATGGACCATATCATAACCGTAACCCTTTGTGTTCAATTGCACAGGCATATAAACGCTTATTTGGTTAGTGTTAGAACAGAATAACTTTCCATCATAGTGTATTAACCTGGGCTTTCCTTCAGCCCTTTTATTCTTAGCTTTTCTTCACATCCAGGAGTTCTATTAAAATGTTACTGTTCTGTAGCAATGATTCAGTAGCTGAATATTTGAATTCAGTAATACCTGCAGTGACCAGGGAGAGGCATTGGGGGATTTTCACCTTTCCTTCTTCCTTTATACAAATTAAAATCTGCTTTAGTGATTTGGGCTCAAACCAACCAGAACAGGAGTGCAGAACCACTCTTACAACCACTGTGTGATGTTACCACGTTACCTTCGTGTGTGAAAATGATTAATGAATCCTCATCATTTCTTTTCATAAGTGTCCCCATTTATAATTGGCAGTAGTTAATTGGAAATGCAAATGTTGTGTTGATATTTGTGTAGGTGATCTTCATGGTTCAGGCGTGTTGAAAGAAACTGCTGGGATTTTATTTCTGTTAATGGCCTACATATCACATCAAACAGTTTGAGGTTTACTTGAGCTTCCAGGAGGTGAGCAGCCACACTTTGTAAGCATGTCTCGTTATCAGCTTTCCTCACCCTGTTTTATATTTTTTCCCTGTTTGTTGTTATCGTTTGTTATTTGTTAGTTACAGATAACAAAGTTGCTGCACAGAAAGATGGACCATAGCAGTCCCTCTGCTTGCAGTCCGATTCTGTTTTGACAATATGGGTTAAAGTCTTATTTTTCTTTCATTTAGATCAGTTTTAAGGAGAATTACTTTAATACTTTTGATTTAGCTGTTACTTTGCTAAAGAATGTGAGAAAAGGCTGTGTGCAATACTGCTTCCCTTTTCCTGACAGCACATTAGGCAGAGGCCTACCTGCTGACTTGGTGATGAACTTTTCTGCATATTGAGGCATTACAGAGATTGCTTCTTTTCCATCTGGCCTGCTCAGCTATTACAATAAGTGTATGATTACCATGATTTGGTTAACATACTAATGCTTTGGATATACTTAGGTTTATTTTCTGGAATGGATTGATTGTGCTGTGCCCTTTCATCAGAAGGAATTCTGTTTGGTAGTTTACCATCCTGACTTTGTGGATGGAGTTCTTAAAGTGTTTATGGTTTATGGGAGCATTGTCAGTGACTGATGAGATCTTTTCCTTCCCTTTACAAAAAACAGCTGTGAAGGAATGTGATATATTGTTGGCATGTGATGCAATTCACTACTACAATTGACTTTTGTTAATGTAAAAAAGAGGAGGAAAAAACGGACACTTCTGTTGTTGGCAGACTGGGGTAGGCAGTTGAGATGGAACGTTGACTTGGCAAGTTTTAATAGATTCAAGCAAATAGTTTTCTGGAGGATGTTTGCTTTGTTGTGGTTTTCTTTTTGTGGGGGAGGGCAATTTAGTTTTCTTTTAATGTAGGTGAATTTGAATGTTGGTGAAAGTTGAAGACTGCAGAATTTTGAAACCTCCTCTATTTCTGAGATGCCGTGTAAGTCTCCACAGCATTGCATCTGTGTGCCTCTGTTCTGAGGAGCTCACAGAGCAGTTAGTTCTGTTTCCATGAAGTTCAAGCCTTGGGCTTTCTTCTGAAGAGCCTAAGAAGGCTCCAGTTAGTGTCAGCTGTATTGTAGGGGGATTCTTTTTATGTGTTGTGTAACCTGCCCACCAAGAACTGGACTGAGATTCAACAGCTTCCTTCATGTAATCCAGTAATCGTAGGCTGGTCATGAAACCTGGCCCAGATATGCACCAGTGGGCAGGGGCTGTGAGGCTGTATGTCTTGTTGTGCACTCCTGTGAGCTGTCTTTCTGCACACTGGCACAACATTCAGTACTCTCAATATTTGTACCACTAAAACTGAAAATCCAGGGGTGTCCGTACATTCGAACTCCCTGGAGATCAGCCTGCTATCAGTTTCAGTACTATGTCTCTATTCCCTATTTGCACTAAGTCAGATGATGTGGTATTTCACGCAGTCCCACAGGAGAGCCTGTGAACTACCTGCTCCCCTTGTCCCCAGAGACACTTGGCAGCAACGTGCAGTACGGCAGCTGATGAACCAACCTGAGCTGGGAAGAGGCCCAGAGGTGCTGACACCATGTTTTGTCCCTTCTCAGAGGACTTGGAGCTAAAGAGGTGAGTTTGGGCTGGGTTTCTCCCCTGCCATGTGCACATTGCAGTAAAAGGTGACGTTTATTTCCAAGCGGTTCCTTACACATCTCCTGACCTGACTCTGCTCCCAGTGCCATTCCACTCTAACTAGCAGTCGGGCTGGAGGCCTCTGCAAGGGCATTCATTGGAGGTTTTGCCTCTCCAACCATCATTTCCTCAGGACTTCCTTAAAACCGTGTGTCTTCGGGGCTTTTATATCTCTGTGAAGCTGAGCTCGGGTTAGAGAATGGTTTATAACGTTGCTGGGACAAGTGAGAGTGTAGCAGTTTAAAATCTAGAAAGTGAGACTGATGTCCCTCAGAGAAGAAGCACACACATATATGGCCCCAACGGCCACCAGGAGGACAGAACTGGAAGAGAAGTGAGTAGTGTATGTGCTGGAAATAGCGGAATTTAGTGGCATCCCGCTGATGAAACTGGTCAGTGAGTAATAAGCTTCAGGGGACACCACTCATTCTGTAGGAGTATTTTAAGATTTCATTTCAATGCTTTTTCTAGCAGTAAATGCAGAGTTATCCTCTATCTAGTGGGAATAAAGTCAGGGCTGTACAGTGGGAAAATGCATGCTGTTTGCTAACGCAGGTTTACTGCAGCCTCCAAACTTCTCTGCTTCAGTCTCCAGCTTCCACACCATGAGATCATCACATGCCTATCAAATTGGCCAAGAAAAAGCTTTCAGTGTTCTTCTCTTTAAAACACGATGTTTGTTAGATTAAAATATTTCTTATTAATGTCCTATTATTAGCTGAGCTGAACGAACACAATTGTCTTTAAGTGTCCCATCTCGCCCGCTTTGCAGCCCAGACGCCAGTTGCAGTTGGTATATTTTGTTGAAGGTTTAGGACTGTGGTGACCCTGCCAAGCACATTCATAGCTGCCTTTAAAAATAAAAGGGCTGTGTATATATTACAATCCACAGAGGGTCTGGAATCAGGACATCCTAAGATGAATACAAACCATAGACAAGAAGTGTTTTGTTGGAAGGCTTCGCAAATATGGAGCTGATTACTGCTGGGCAGCGCAGATTTCCTTCTGTAAGATGGGACTGATAGAATTCCTTCCTGACAGCTAGAAATTAGAATTGGGCTGGATGCGTTTTTTTCTGTGTTTTAAACTTTACCAGCCTTCAAAATGGAGAAGAAAGATGGAATCCTGACCCATCTGCACTCGATGGGAATTCTGCCTGTGAGCCAGGATTTGAGTCTGATACCCATCCAGCTGCCCAGGACTGGAGGTACTGCTAACAGCTTCAGTGCTGTGCTTTTGTCAAGCATGAAACGCCGTGTGGACTGAAACATCTCACACAGGTCAGTGACAGCATTCAATGTGCAAACTGACCACAGAGCTTATTTGGGGGGAAAGTGATGTTTGTCAGCATCACTTCCCTAAGAGCTTTCATTAAAAGTTAAGGGTATTTAGTGAAAAATATCCCCTTTCTCTTGCAGAGGCATTCATCCGTCAGGCTGCACCGGCACTCCTCCATCCACTTTTCCTTTATTCCTTCCCATTTGCCTCCTTTCTTGTGCTGACAGAAATCAGAGTGGTGCTTTGTGTAGCAGCAGGGGATGATGGGATGGAGAGCCGTGTGTTTCTGTTTGCTCCTTGGGGCCGATTTGTGTTCCTTGTGTGGCTGTCCCGTTGGCAGAGCTTTCTGTACCCTCCTGGCCACGTCCTGACTCAGGCAGCAGCTCAAGGCCTTACCCTGAGCTACAGCTCATCACCTCATAGGGTTGCCTTGGGACCTGGCGGGCAGTTTGTGAACAGTGGGGTTCTATTTGCAGCACGGAACACTGAGTGCTCGGTCTGCCTTTCTGTCCCGTCCCATTGCCCTCTGCCTTCTCCGGCACCAGATGGACATCCATCTGCGCCCTCACTCCTTCCTCTCCATGTAGGTATTCCCCTCTCTATGAGGGTATCTTACTGAGGACACGTGGGCACCAGGTGTCCGTACTGCTGTACGGTGTCATCCGTGAGTGAGGAAGGAATGCGTTCCATGGGCTGAGCTGACTGGGGAAAGAAATTGGGTGTTGGATGAAAATAGCATCACTTTGGCATTCCGTGTTTCCCAAACAGTTATAAATGTCACATTTTTATTCCGTGAGTTCCCTTTTTTTTTTTTTTTTTTAATTAAATTAGAAGTAATTCCATGTAGCCACTTAATATCCACTTTGCAGCAATGGGTGCTTTCTGAAAGGGCCGCACTGAGCAGATGGGTGGAGCTGCCTCCAACTTGCCTACAAAGCTGCGGAGATGCAAAGCAGCCAATTGCTCAATGGTGCTGACTTTGCACACTCGGTGGGACACATTAGAAAAAGAGTAAGGGAATCTCTAGTCTCAACTCGGAGATTTAATGGAGCCCGAAATGTGCGGAACTCTTCAGTCTAAACGGGCCCTTTAGTGTGGTGTCAAATAAGCTGAAAAGTGAGGGAGCTTTAGAAAGCGTGCTTCATTGTTTAAACTTGTTTAACTCGTGTTAAGGCTAACGTACATTTATTCACACTGACAAAGTGTTGAATTTACACCACGGGGATAGCAATAATTAGGTCAGATACTTTTTAAATGGCAGCGGGGGGGGGGAACGAGGTGGGGGGAAATACTCGGGCTCTTTCATTGCGGATGGCGATGCCGATGAGCACCGACTGAGGCCGAGCGCGGCCCACGTGGACGCTGCTCAGCCCCGGCCGGGGCGCTGCACGCGAAGCTGCAGGAACTGCTCGTGCTGTGCCGAGCGCCGCGCTGCCTCGTGGAGCTGCTCGTGCTGTTCCCCGCTGACACCGATAAATGACACCGACAGAGGTGAAAACTCAGTCGTTAAGACAGCGTTGTCTGCTCAAGCCAAGGAAGTTCAGCTCTAATCGCAGCAGGTGCCCGCTTAGCTCTCTTGGAACGGTGCTTTGCAGGCCGGGGCCGCTCCGCACAGCGGGACTGCCTTCGTGCTACCGCGGTTGGCTCTTTTTTGTCTCGGTTTTCCCAGTATTTGCACGAGCAGAGCCGTGGCCAGCAGCGGGCACGCCGCGCTGCTGGGATCTCTTATCTGTAGCCATTCATTTCCCCATTGAGATTTACGCTACTCGTAGCTCGCTCGGTTCGCGCGTTTCCAATCTGGAAGGACCCCCCGCGCTGTCGGACGGCTCAGCGGGGCCACAGCAGAGCCACGCGGCTCCGCGTCCGCAGAGGGGAGCTGCAATTCGGCCGAAGATTGGAGAAGTGGTGAACGCGTACCGTTGTGCTCTGAATGTACGCGAGAGCTCCCCCAGTGCGGTAACCGGGCATCCCCGGCTGGGAGATGCGGAGCTGCAGCACCGCGTCTGCTTCAAACCCAGCAACAACCCCGCTATGGGGGGGCTCTACAGTGCAGCTGTTCCCTCGGCGCGTGGATCATTTTTCTCTCTGCGGCTTCGCTCCGAAGCCCGGCAGCGACGGAGCCCGAGCTGCGCTTGGCTGCGCTGCCCATCAGGTGGCAGCAGAGGCCGCGGCTCGGACTGCACCGCTCGGGACTGTGAGCTGCGGCCGGGCCGGGGGGGGTTGGCTCGGAGCCGGGGGGGGTCGGGGCCGGGCTGGGAGCTGCGGCCGGGTGAGGGGCTCAGGGCCGGGCTGCATCCCGCCCCGCCGCTTTGCGACTGCTTCACAGAGCAGCTGAGCTCCTTCCGACCCTCCTGGTTCGCACCGAAAGTCCCTCGCTGGGCTGCGAGTCATCCCCGCTTTTCAAGCGTAATAATCGGCTCTGGGTTTCCTTTCTGTCACCTTCAGAAATGTGCACTAATTACCTGTAACTCCAAGTGCCACTAAAGAGATTGCGTTGCACAGGAGCGTGGAGGAGCCTGCCCAAGTGTCTGCCCTGGAGAGTCTGTGATCACGGGTAAATTGCTGGCTCCGGTGTCCTTTCCTTCTTTCTCATTTGTTTTCATATGAATGCGGTTTTTAAGCTCTTAATTTCAGGGAATGCATTTTCATTATGAGTGGAGAAATACGGCAGTAATAAGGAGATGGACTGCAAAAACGGGGAAACCTCTCCAGGGGGAGAAGGCGGCGGGGAAACCGTGGCTGCCTTTAATAGGACGGCTGGGGTGGAAACAGCAGGAGTGCTTTGGCCGCTCAGTGAGCTGCTTTTGCAAAGAGAGTTGGTCAGAAAACTGAGAATTTGCTCCACAGAAAATTCCAGCGCTGAGGAGTTTGTTTCTATTCCAAATCAGAATGAAAAGCACAAACAGCCCCGAGTGCTGCGCTGCGCAGCACTGATTTGGGGTAACCCAGCTCGGTCCGTCTCTTGCGTCGTTCCAGCTACGCTCCCATATTTTCCTCCCTTAAAAATGAGCTGCTCACAGAATTCACCTCCCTTTAGCTCAGAGGTGGAATGCAATCAAATATTTGGCTCCCCCATCCCCTCAAAGCACTGCAAACACTGCGTTCGGGACTTCAGTCCTATCCTCTGCCATCGTCAGTGCACTGCTCCCTTTGCAATGCCTGGCGCTTCGC
>PPHD01008772.1:7862-21394 GCA_002909625.1 Bambusicola thoracicus | reverse complement strand
AATACTATATACTATACATGTCGTATGATAATTTGTTCTGGTTTGTTTACCTCCTTCAGTTTAGCTAACATAGCTGGCTTGGCTACTGCCTTAAAAAAAAATTGTTAATAAATTGGTTGTCAGCAGATAACTTCTAACTGTGCAATTTCTGGAGAAGTTAGTTGTTCTTTCTCTGTAGGCCTCACTGAATTATTTTTTATGTGTTCTAATCAAAATCTGTTCTCTTGGCAGGGATTTACAATTGAAACTTCATGTTACTTCATATCTGTATTAGTCAGATTATTTTTGCTTTCAGTTATGCTTCATTTTTTTTTTTTTTTTAATGTCTCTTTACTCCAAATTCCATTTTAAGAATGATCAGCATACTTACATGGACAAGAGCTAAAACAGGAGCTTCATGGAGAGTCATGATTGCTCATAGTTAGCAGAAAATTTGTGAAACCCGAATGATCAGTTTTTACTAGAACAGCTGCTTTTGCTTTTCTCTTTCACTGATGCTTCTGGATTTGGGATGAACTTTTGGGATGAACAGATTTACAAGTTTAATCCAGCATGAAGTGGCTTATTCATACTTGATATTTTCTCAGAGTCCAGCAGAGTTGCTCAAAGCCAAAGAAATCTGGCAAGAAGATACTCCTTTCACTTTCTCAAGATTTAGGTCCAGATCCAACTTTGTGGGAATACTAGATTCTTGTTTTCTGGTTAGTGTAAAGATTGATATGAGCTAATAAATTATTAACTTAAAAAACTGGCTGCCAACCACTCTGTCTGAGCAGTACTATAGTTTGAAAACTTCATATAATTACTACTACCACTAACTAACCTCTTCTCAAAAGTTATTTTATAAAAGCTGTCCTCTACGTAATTGACAAAACTCTTACTCCCCTGAAATGGCACAATTAAAACATTGGCATGTATTTTCGCCCAGTTTAATATACTTTTTGCATTTTCTTTTTTTCTTTAGCCTTTATGTTGTTCCAACTTTTTAACTTAGGACATTTGCTGCAACAGTTCTGCAAGCAAACAGTCAAGCCTCGTGTTTGTAGATGAAGATGAATAATGTTTCCTATCTTTTCCAGCTAAAAAAATGGAGCAAATAAAAAGAAAAATCAACAGAAAAACAGCTCTTCATTCATAAATCATCCTTTGTTTCCATTCATTTTTCATACCAACACATTTATTTTCTTTAAAGCTATTTTACAAAACAACTGCCTAGTACTTCTAACTTAGGAGAAGTTAATGCCAAAAATGCATTCAGTTTATTTATTCTGTAATATTTATAGCACATCTTTTTGTGAATTAATTATTAACCTAAAGACTCTTAAAGTGGGTTCCACTTGTGTTATATTTAACTTACATTTAAACAGTCTTGCACTCCTGTCATACTCTATTATTCAGATAACAGAAGAGACATCTTTAGCCATTTCTCCCACCAAACTGTTGTTTTTCTATAAGTGTATTTTAAACATAAGTAGAATATTAACTCCTTTGGGTGCAATTCAACTTTCATGTTGTATGGAAAAACTGGGGAATTTTTGTACTTCTGTCATTGTTATGAAACCATTAGTGAAACCAAAATAGCAGATTTGATAACTGATTTGTAATTCAGTGAACATTATTAATTATAGAATCAAGTTTTAGTATGAACAGAAGTAAAAAGATATTGATTTTTAAAACAGAATAAAGTTCAGCATATGTCACTTTAGATAAATTGTAAATTTTTTCTCTACAATAAAAAAATCAATACTGAATAATTTTTTGAGTCTTTTGTTGATTTCAGTAACTATGTAAACTGGTAACAGCAAACTTCATATGCTTTCTTATTCCTAGCAGTTTGAAATAAACTCTTATAAGAAGAAAAGGTCACTCAAGTTTGTTGTTTTGCCAATTTCACTTCTATTCAAAGTATTTTTCTGAAAACGTTGAATGCTTCAACATCATGGCAGAATCCATACACACCTAAGGAGCCTTTCTTAACTCTTTTGAGTGATGACTCACTTATTCTTGTAGTCGTTGAAGGCTTCTATTGCCTTTTGATGAAGTACTTAAATATACGTAAAAAGAAAGCAAGTATTTGGGATTCTTTTTTACTCATTGCTGTGTAAGAATTACAAGTTTCCTGTTAAAATCAATCAAACTACCCTCTAAATTTCTTAACCACTTATTCTCTTCTACATAACATCAGTTAGTATGAAGGGCTGATTCAGGCACTTTCATGTTATGTAACAAAATGTACTCACTTTCCATATTCATTTAGTGTTCCCAATGCAAATGTTAGATTTGATTATACTTTTAGTAATAGATTAAGATTAAGATCAAAGCAAATTTCAGAAAACAGAGTAAAGGAGAGGAATTTCAAGACAGGACTCCAATGATCTCCAAGTTAAGTATTTCACTATATGGAATGAATATCATGTATTCATTTTTTACCTGGTATAGGGAACCTGCTTTGGCAGGGGGGTTGGACTCGATGATCTCTAGAGGTCCCTTCCAACCCCTACGATTCTGTGATTCTGTGATTTATCTAACATATTCATGTCTCTAATGAGATTTGCCAAGATTTGTTCGCTGAGATACATACCACTATCAGAAAGCAGATACCATGCTGTGCCAGAAGCTTTAAGTTGGATAATACAGCACATATGTGGGCAAAATAAAACATAATTTGAGCCTCAAATTTGTCTTCCAGAGAATGAGAAGCAGCAGTACATCCTGATTCTCTGGAGAATAATAATTAGGAAATATCAGATCCCTCCTTTGTAGCAACTTTTGTTGATGCATTATAAAGCAACAAGGAATTCATTCTTATGAACATACCGTGAACCATGACAATTAATTCTTTTACTTTCTGGGTAAAATACATAGACTGAATTACATTTGATTCTTACTAGACAGCCTGTTTTCTAAGCCTCAAATTACAGCTTTTCCACTAACCAGTTTTTTCTGTGGTGTTTGTGGTGAGTGATCTGTTTCTGTCCTTTCAGAATGTTTACTATTCATCTTGTTAAGTATGAAATAAAACTATTTTAGAACAGAATAATCTTATCTGTATTATCTGCATGTCTATTGTATCTGCATTATCTGCCTTTCTTATCTCTTATCTAGTATTTTTTATCAACATTACTATCTCATTTCCCCTGAGAATACAAAAACAGAGATTTTCTGTGGTTGTCTTTATTTATAACATAAATTACATTAAATTAAACCACAGCTTTAAACTAAAGCTGCCAGGGGAGGGAGGACATGTACTGCTGAGTGACAGAGAGAGCCAGAGAATACTGTCACTTTAGGAAGCAGCAAGGGAAAAACCTCAGTTTTGTCCCAGACGTTTGTGATAGGACTCCTCTAGGGAGGTAATGTGTCCAAAAGCACAGCTGAAGTGCTTCTATACCAATGCATGTGGTGTAGGAAATAAGCAGGAAGAGCTGGAAACAACAATGCACTTGGAAAACTATGATCTTACTGCTATCATGGACACATGATGGGGTGACTTGCATAACTAGAATATCACCACTGAGGGCTATAAGCTTTTTAGAACAGATAGGCAAGGTAAGAGAGGTGGGGGAGTTGCTATATTAAAAAGTTGATAGATTGTGAGAAGCTCCCTGTGAACAGGTTGAGAGCCTGTGGGTTAAAACTGCAGACGAGAAATAAAGGACAGCTGGTGCTCAGGGTGTACTACAGGCCACCTGATCGAGGGGAGCCTGCTGATGAGACCTTGCTTCAGCCATAAGAAGTGTCCTGCTTGCAGACTCTCTTCTTGATGGAAGGTTTTAATCATCCGAATATCTGCTGGGAGGACAATATGGTTAGCTGCAAGTGATCCATGAGACTCCCAAAGTCCATTAACATCAACTTTCTGGTTCACATATGGGACAGACTTGCCAGATGTGAACTGTTGCCGGACATAATGCTCATCAGCGAGGAGGAGATTATCAAAGACATTAAGATTGGAGGCAGCCTGGGCTGCAGTGACCATGCCCTGGTTGAGTTTGTGATCTCAAGGAACATGGACCTGCCAAACAATGGAGTGAGGACTCTGAAATTTGTGAGATCTAAATTCAGGCTTTTTAAGTAGTCGTTGGACAAGATATCCTGGGTAGCTGTCCTTGGATACAAAGGAGTGGAGTAAAGCTGACTACTCTTCAGGATGCCTTTCTGAGAGCACAAGAGCTCTCTGTGTCCCAGTACTGGTTGAAGCAGCTGAACCCTGAAACTAGTGTTCAGTAGCTGAGGTCTGCTGCTTTGGAGCTGGATCCATGACTAAAAATCTTGAGGTACTGTGGAGGTTTGGAAGTTTTCCTTGCCCTGGGGAAACATGGGAGAGGAGAGTGACCTGGCAGAGGCTGCCAGCTCTCACGAGAGAGGCTGATGTGGTGTGTGTGCCATAAGCCACCCATTCATGTGGCACGGTGAGGAGGAATTGGCCTGGTAAGTCTGTGGCAGTGGGCTAGGCCGGGTCTGTCCTACACAAGCAAGGGTGTGAGTTTAAGCATTTTTAAGTATTATTTAAGCATGGAGCAACCATTTGGCTCCCATACATGTGACTGTATACCAAAGAAGCTTGTTATTTCACTGTGCACAGGAACACGTTGCCCAGGGAGGTGGTGGAAGCCCTGTCCCTGGAGGCATTCAAGATCAGGCTGGACCAAGCTCTGAGCAACCTGATCTAGCTGTAGGCGTCCCTGTTCATTGCAGGGGAGTTGGACAAGATGACCTTTAGAGGTCCTGTCCAACTCTAAGGATTCTATGATTCTATGACTTCAGAGTCTTGGGGTGACTGGACAAGGGTTTGGGAGCACAAACTGTGCTCCTTCATCCATCCAGTTATAGGGAATGATGAGGGACTGAACATGATGGACCAATGGATTAATACTTGGCTCTGAGCCTGGTGTGCCTGGCAGAGGTTTGGGTTTTTTGACCTCGTCCCTATTTACTTGAGACCAGGTCTGCTGGCAACCAATAGGAATAGCTTATCCCACCGCTGGAAAGGGGTTTTACGATGGAAGTTGGGAAGGTTCATTGATAGAGTTTTAAACTAGGTATGGAGGGGGGGTGGAGGTGTGTGTGGCCAGTGCATGTGCCAGTTCATGTGGGAGGGGGATATTCCATGGTGAAGGAGGATGACAGCTCACCCTTTTGTAGGAAGAACACAAGGGTTGGTATGAGGTTGGTGGCTTTGGAAACACCTGAGTATGGTAATGAGGATACTGGGGCTTATCCCACACAAAAGCTGGTCCAGCTCAGGTGCTTTTATACTAATACACACAGCATGGGTAACAAACAGGAGGAGCTGGAGGCCATTGTGCAGTCAGAAAACTATGGTATAGTCACCATCATGGAAACGTGGTGGAATGACTAGCACAGGTGGAGTGCTGTGATTGATGGCTACTGACTTTTCAAAAGAGATAGGCAAGGCAGGAAAGGCGGTGGTGTTGCCCTCTATGTTAAGAAAGAATGTGAATGTATGGAAATTAATGATGGTGATGGTAGTGTTGAGAGCTTATGGGTCAGAATAAAAGTGAAGGTTGACATTATTGTATGAGTCTGCTACAGGTCACCTAACCAGGATGAAGAGGTGGATAAGGTACTTTATAGACAGTTGTGTGAGGTCTCGAGGTCTCTACCCCTTGTTCTCATTGGGGACTTCAACTTCCTAGACATCTGCTGGAATTATAATACAGCAGAAAGGGAACAGTCTCAGAGGTTCCTAGAGTGTGCAGGAGATAACTTCCTGACACAGTTGGTGAAGGAGCCAACACAGGGAAGCAAAATCCTGGCTCCGTTGCTTGTTCACAGAGAAGGTCTTGTGGGGGATGTAAAGGTTGGAGGCTGTCTGGGGCAAAGTGATCACGAAATGATAGATTTATTGATCCTTGTTGAACCACGGAGGGGAGTCAGCAGAACTGACACCTTGGACTTCCAAAGGGCAGACTTTGGTTTCTTTCAGACCATAGTTGAGAGTCACTTGGCAGGTAGTTCTGGTGGATGTGGGAGCCCAGGAAGGCTGGGAATACTGTAAGGAAGTTGTTTTAAAGGTGCGGGAGCTGGCATCCCCAAATCATGGCAGATGAGCTGATGGTGAAGTAGACCAGACTGGCTGAACAGAGACCTTTGGCTGGAACTCAGGAACAAAAGGCAAGTTTATGGTCTTTGGAAGAGGGAGCAAGCAACTCATGATGATTACAACTACGCAGTGAAGCTGTGCAGGGAGAAAATTAGAAAAGCCAAAGTTCAGCTAGAATTGAACTTGGCTACTAAGGGGAAAGACAACAATAAACATTTCTATAAATATATAAACTGTAAGAAGAGGGCTATGGAGAATCTCCATCCCTTGTTGTACACAGAGGGCAGCATGGTGATCAAGGATCAGGATAAGGCTGAGGTACTTAATGCCTTCTTTGCTTCAGTATTTAATAGTAAGACCAGTTGCTCCCTGCGCATACAGCCCCTTGCACTGGAAGATAGGGATGGGGAACAGAATAGGCCTTGCATAATCCATGAGAAAATGGTTTTGGACTTGCTTTGAAAGTTAGACACTCACAAGTCCATGGTGCCAGATGGATTGCGCCCTAGAGTGCTGAGGGAGTTGGCAGATGTGGTTGCCAGACCACTCTTCATCATCCTTCAACATTCCTGGCTAACCGGGGATGTCCTGGTGGACTGGAGACTCGGAATCATGATGTCCATAATCAAAAAGGGCCAGAAAGGTGGTAGCTACAGGCCTATCAGTCTCACCTTGGTGCCAGGGAAGGTAATGGAATGGATAATCTTGGGAGCTATCATGGATCAATTAAAGGTCAACCAGGGGATCAGGCCCTGTCAGCATGGCTTCATGTATGGTAGATCCTGTTTGACAAGCCTGATTTCATTCTATGACAAGGTGGCCTGCTTAGTGGATGAGGGTTAGGCTGTCGATGTGGTCTACCTGGACTTCAGTAAAGCCTCTGACACTGTCCTCACAGCACTTCTGTGGAGAAGCTGGCTGCTTGTGATTTGGATGGACATACACTCTGTTGAGTGAAACACTGGCTGGATGGCTGGGCCCAAAGAGTTGTGGTCAGTGGAGTTAAATTCAGTTGATGGCCAGTCACGAGTGGTGTCTCAGTACTGGGGCCACTCCTGTTTAACATCTGTATTGATGACCTTGATGAGGGGTTTGAGGGTACCCTCAGTAAGTTTGTAAATGACACCATGTGGGGAGGGAGTTCTGATGGAGGATAGAAAGACACTACAGAGGAACCTGGTTAGACTGGATCAATGGGCCAAGGTTAACTGTATGTGTTTCAGTAAGACCAAGTGCTGGGTCCTGCATTTTGTTCACAACAACCCCAGGCAATCCTACAGGCTTGTGAAGGAGTATCTGAAAAGCTGCCTGATGGAAGGGGATCTTGGTGTACTGATGGACAGTTGGCTGAATATGAGCCAGCAGTGTGCCCAGGTGGCCAAGAAGACCAGTGGCATCCTGGCTTGTATCAGGAATGGTATGGTGAGCAGGACTAGGGAAGTCATCCTGCCCCTGTACTCAGCACTGGTGAGGCCTCTCCTCAAGTACCGTGTTCAGTTTTGGGCATCTCAATTCAGAAAGAACATTGAGGTGCTGGAGCAGGTCCAAAGAAGGGCAACAAGGCTTGTGAAGACCTTGGAGAATATGCCCTTATGAGGAAAGACTGAAGGAACTGGGGCTGTTTAGCCTGGGGAAGAGGAGGCTGAGGGGTGACATTATTGCTCTCTCCCAATATCTGAAAAGTGATTGCAGTAGGAGTGGGGTTGGTCTCTTCTCATTGGTAACAGGATGAGGGGAAATGGGCTCAAGTTGCACCACGGGAAGTTTAGGTTGGATATCAGGAAGCACTTCTTTACAGAAAGGGTGGTTAAGCACTGGAATAGGCTCCCCAGGGAGGTGATTGAGTCACCATCCCTGGATGTGTTTAAAAACTGTTTGGATGTGGTGCTCAGGGACATGATTTAGTGGAGGGTTGTTAGAGTTAGGATAGTATGGTTAGGTTGCGGTTGGACTTGATGATCTTTAAGGTCTTTTCCAACGTGAGCAATTCTACGATTCCTCTTTCTACATATAGATCTTTCTACAGGAAAACAGACAGAGGAGGCAGGAAACTGGCATAGCTCAGCAAGGACCTGCTGGTCAAACTGAGGGAAAAGAAGGGCATATATGGGACAATGGTAAGAACAAGAATATCTCACTTGGGAAGAATACAGGGATGCTGTCCAGACATGCAGAGATGGAATTAGGAAAGTCAAGGCACAGATGGAACTGGCAAGGTATGTTAAAAACAAGAAGGGATCCTATAGTTACATTGCTCAGAAGAGACAGACAAAGAGAGTGTACCTGCTCTGATAAATGAAAAAGGAGAACTGGCTACAATAGATATGGAGAAGGCTGAAGTACTCAGTGAGTTATTTGCCCCAGTCTTCACCGGTAGCCAGGGACTGGGGGAGCAAACTGCCATATTTTGTAAAGGCAGAGCAAGTCCAAGACTGTCTTATGAAACTGAACATGTACGGATGTAGGGGGCTGATGACATGCATCCCACAGTTCTAAGGGAGCTAGCTGATGTGGTTGCTGAGCCTCTCTCCATCATATTTGAAAAGTCATGTCTGGCAGGTGAAGTCCTCAGTGACTGGGAAAAGGGAAACATCACTCCCATTTACGAGAAAGGGAGGAAGAAGGACCCAGGCAACTACAGGCTAGTGAGCCTGACCTCTGTGCCTGGGAAAATCATGTAACAGATCCTCATGGAAGACGTGTTAAGGCACATGAGGAATGAGCAAGGTGATCTGAGACAGCCAGCATGGCTGCATGAAGAGCAGATTGTGCTTGACCAATTTAGTGGCCTTCTATGATGAAGTGTCAGCATCAGTGGACAAAGGGAAGGCAACTAATGTAATCTACCTGGATTTGTGCAAGGCCTTTGACAAGGTTCCCCATCACATCCTTATCTATACATTGGAGAAATATGAGTTTGAAGGATGAACTTTTGTCAGATGAGGAATTGGTTGCGGTTAATGGCTTTATGTCTCAGCAGAGGTCGGGACAAGTGGTGTCCCCCATGGCTCTGTCTTAAAACCACTACTCTTCAACATCTTTATCAATTATATAGATGATGGGATCAAATGCTCCCTCAGCAAGTTTCTGATGACACCAAGCAGAGCAGTGCAGTTAATGTGACAGAAGGAAGGGGTGTTGTCCACAGGTCTCTTCATAAACTTAAAAGGTAGGCATGTGTGAACCTAATGAGGTTCAACAAAACAAGGTGAAAGGTTTTGCACTTGACTCAGGGTAATCCCAGATATGTTTACAGACTGGGAGAAAAACTCCTTGAGAGTAGCCTTGATGAGAAGGACTTAGGGGGTCTGGTTGATGAAAAACTGAACATGAACCAGCAGTGTCCGCTTGCACCTCAGAAGGCCAACAGTATCCTGGGCTCCATCAGAAGAGGGGTGGCAGCAGGGAGCGGGAGGGGATCATCTTCCTCTACTCGGCCCTCATTTAGGCCCCATATGGAGTACTGCATCCAGGTCTGGGGCCTCCAACACAGGAAAGAAGTTGGACTTTTGGAGAGGATCCAAAGGAGGGACACAAAGATGATTCAAGGGCTGGAGCAGCTCTCCTATATAGACAGACTGAAGGAGCTGGTCTTCTTCAGTCTGGAGAAGAGAAGGCTGCGGGGAGACTTCATTACGGCCTTCCAATAATTACAGAGAGATTATGAACAGAAAGGAGATTAGCTTTTTATATGAGTAGATAGTGAAAGGAGAAGGGGAAATGGTTTTAAACTAAAGGAGGGGAGATTTAGGTTAGATGCTGGGGGAAGATTTTCACTGAGAGGGTGGTGAGGATGGGTGCTCCAGAGAGACTGTGGATGCCCCGTCCCATTTCTGGAGGTATTTAAAGCCAGGTTGAACAGGGCCCTGGACAGTCTGACCTAGTACGTGATCTAGCAGTTTGCAACTCTGCATGTAGGAGGGGGGTTGGGATTGATGACTCTTAAGGTCCTTTCCAACCCAAGATATTCTGTGATTTTATGATTTGTTATTAAAAAACAAACAAACAAAAAAAAGATTATTTTCTTTCAAAAAGATAATGGGAAAAAGAAGTGACAGAAACCAAATAAAAGTAATCTTTGAAGCTGGAACATCACTTCAAAAGAAATATAATATTCTGAAGTGAAGGTTTAAGAAAAAATTATTTGGGAAAATATATAAAAGTGAGAGACAAGGGAAGATTAAGGCCACTCTGAAAAGCTATGTTGTTTAAAATCTGGAAAGTGTTTTATGATTGTTCAAATTCTACTTCTCATCATCTTTAACCAAAAGGTCTTACAAACTAGAAATTATAGCAATACATGAAATGTAAGTTTAGAGTTTTACGGCTCTTGCTGGTAAGTGTCTGATGTAAGTTTTCCTTTTAATTTGATGTGAATGTGATCTAATCTCTCAGCAGGAGAGGCTGTAACAGTTAAGCAGCAGAACCATCCCAGTCTATCCAACTCCTCTGACAACTGCATTACAGAAGTAAAATGGTAAGTCCATGTAATTCTTTGAAACAACTGGTCTGTCCACTTAGTTTCACAAGATGGTTCTGGACAGTCAGTATTTAGCCAAATCCTCTGAACATGGCTGCACTGACACCTTGTCTGAAATGCTTTGTGAGTAGTAACTGGAAATGTCTCTGCTTACTCTCTCTCTTTTCTCGCTCTGTGAGGAGCTCAGACAGAATGAGGTTGTTTTCTTTTTTTAAATTTGTAACTCAGCTAAGGACTTAATAAACACTAATACACTGTATGATATGCTAACATGTATGAAGGAAACAGTACTTTTTAACAGCATTGTATAAGTCAACTGTACCAGATATCATTCAAGGTTTATGTTGTTCCTGTGTACTCATTTTTTCAGTCTACCCTATCTATGTTCAGACAGAAGTAATCATTAATGAAATATAGACCTAGCCAATGGAAGACAAATTCTTAAGTATTCCAGTTAAAAAAAAAAAAAAAAAAAAAAAAAATCAGAAAAGTAAAATTTTATAGATAATTGTTGGTGTATTGATTCACAAATACCTATGCAATCACAATCTGTTTTGGGTACAAGCTGATCAATCCTTACAAAAAAGTCAAGGATTCACCTTTAGTCCAATTAAAAACCCAACAATTTAAACAAAATAGTTCTAAACAGCCATTAAAGCAATACCAACATGCATAATCAGAAACCACTCAGAAAAGATCATCAATACTACCTTAAAAAGGTGTTGCACAATGAAAGTGACTACTGCCAGTCCTATTTTTTTGGCGCTCCTTTCTGAAGCTGGCCTTCATCAGGGGTACATCTCCTTTCCTCCCCTGATGGCTACCTTCTGGGGTCCCAGCAAGGAAGAGGGCAGGTGCCTCTCTGCCCCATGACAAAAGGGACTGTTGTCTCCCTTCTCTTCTGTGGTCTGTCAGGCTGTTGCCCCCAGCCAACCATTGTTCCTCCCCATGCAAAAAGCTACTCCTGCCAGCAAGGGACTTATCACATGATAGTGTGGAGTAGGATAGAGTAAAGGAGTAAAACCTGTTCCAAGAACTTCCAGCTGAATCTAGCTGGTGAAGATGACCCAGACCCTCTAAGAGTGACCAGCCCTGTCACTGTTACACCTCTGCCTGTGCCCTATCTGGGACCACATGGGAGAGGGTGCAGCAAATCATGTATCTGCATATTTATACTGTATATTTCAAGGTAGAAGAAGAAAGAATACAGGTGACTTCTATTCCTCAGTAACTTAATCAGTAGCTATGTGAAGACGCAAACAGTTGAGGCTTGAGATTAGTGTTAGGGCTTGTCAGTTTAAGATTTTTAAGCACCTCTAGCAGAAAGATGGTAATACTGTTATTTTGGAGAGCATTACATAAAGTATGTTGTAATCCCACCTTAGACTTACTAAAAGCTAGTCACTTTTTCTATTAAAAAATTTCAGTTTAGCATCTTCCCTCCCCACAGTGTCCTGGAAGACACTGAAGGTGATTATTTACCAGTAGTTAAAGCAGACTTTATTTTTTTCAAGTATGAAGAACAGTACAAAGTCAAATTGCTTAACTTCCACCTAATATTCTAGAGCAAAGAGGAATACATTTGGAACCACAGAGAGAATAAAATTTCTATTTTTGAAATACTCATCATAAGTTTCTCAGTAAGGGAATCCTGTTTTATCAGTTTCTGAGAAAACTGTGGAGTTACTTTACATTAGTTCTGCTGAGAAAATTACAAAAATTGTGCATATATAGGATTGTATACTGAAACAGAATTTTCAGAAAACAACAGTAATTGTAGCAAATGACATTGTTAGTCTACATTCATCAGCATAGTATTTGACAATCAAATGATTGCTGTTACGTGATTATAAGAAATAGTATTGACATAATTATAGATAAACATTGGAGAAAAAAGTATTTTAGAAAATCAACTAAAATATTTTTTCCAAAAAGCCATGTTATAATGACATCAGAAAATGAGCTTTGAACGTAGCATCTGAGGCTACAGTGCAATTTGTGTTAATACCAGTAGTTATATTGATAGGTAGAAAGCAACCAATATTAACATTAATTATTCAAAAATGCAACTGAAATTTATGCCTTGTGCCCACTGGATATTAAATGTTTAGTTTGTGTGCACTAAACTATTCAGTGTGTTTCCTTATTTCTCTTTTATTTTTGTTTCATTGTATCTTCTTTGCATGGAAATAAATACTTACAAACTGACTTATTCTGTACCAGAGATCTTAAAAGCTAAGACTACTTCATCATGTTAGTGTTTGTACTTGTGTGTTTTATCAACACAGAAGAGTAAAATATTTTGATATAAGTAATCAGTAATAAAAACATTTTTATTTGATGCTTTGCTTGTTTAAATTTCTGAAGATCTTATTGAATATTTTTTTACTCATAGAAGGTAGTAGACCTAGTAGTAGCCTCCTGAGAGAGGGGCTGGAGGACCCAGGTAGGTGGCTATTTCTTAAGGATAGGCAGCCTGTGGGAGTATCCACACTGTAACAGGTGGGTGTGTTTGTTTGTTTTCTTGAAGGGCTGCAGCCCACAGCAGAGCCCAAACTAAGGAAGGGGAAAAGTGTGAGCAGCATGGAGTGGCAGACGAAAACCATAATCTATCATATCTGTTTCCTCCGTATTCTTCTGCATTGCTCAGGAGAGGAGTAGAAGAATCTGGAGTGAAAATACAAAGTTGAACTTGGAAGGGAGATAGGGGAAGAAAGGTGTTTTAATGTTAATGTTTAATAGACTGCCAAATTCTATTTTAATTTACAATAAATCAAAGTAATTTTCTCTGAGCTGAGTCTGTTTTGCCTGTTACAGTAACTGGTAAGCAATGTCTTTGTGTTTATCTCTGCCCACAAACTTTTTAATTCTGTCCTGGTGATGGAGAGAATGGAGTGAGTAGCTAGATCAGTGTTTGGCTGTTGGCCAAAGCTAACCCACGAAACCTATAAAAATAATCTATTTAAGTAATCTTACTAGATAGGC
>PPHD01008771.1:3936-14605 GCA_002909625.1 Bambusicola thoracicus | reverse complement strand
TTCCCCCAAACCCAGAGTATTTGCCCTATTTACATCAAAGGATGCAGTTTATCATGACTCTGCTGGGGGTGAACCTCTTGCGTTAGCGCACAATGACATCATTCAGCAAGTAAGTAATAATGAACCAATGCCCTGAGTAGACGGAGGCTGGACAGTTAGTCTAGTTTCTTGTGGGCACTGTTTCACAGTAGAGAAGCAGCAGCAGAGCTGGAGCCATGAACTGAGATCTGAGAGAACATTATGGAAATTTAAGTCTGTGGAACCTTTTTAATTCTGTACTTCTGGTCAAACCCAAGTTTTATTTGTCTGGTGGATCCTCACCACAAAACCCACAGGTCTTTCAATGCTTCAGAATACCTACTGAGATTTAATTTTTTCCAAAATCATCTTATTCTAGAGCTGCAGAAGATCTGACAGATTCCATGCAGTTTGTAGAAAAATAATAAAAAAAAAAAAAAGCAAGATTTTTATTCTGGAACCACATCCTATTTGTCTAATTACAACTCACTGAATCTCTTTGAACATGTAGAATCAGTAACTGCACCTTGATGCCAGCGGCATCACAGGCAATTAAATTGTACATATACAATAAACATGAGTTAAAACAGTATTTACTTGCTATGTATTTCAAGGAGTTAACTGATAATGAAGGTTGAAAATCACAGCCTTGAGAAGTCACTGAAAGCTCATTTTCAGGGTCCCTCTGAAGGAGGAGATCTAGTATGCCTGGGTCAAGAGATTACTCTTTCTCATAGAGCAGTGATTAATGACTGATGTAAAAAGTGGGTGGAAGTACTGTGGAAACTTGTACTCCTCAGAGATATTGTATCTGAATAGTGAGATTGCTCGATAATAAGAACTGCTGGCTCCTTGTTCCTTTCAGGTAATTCCAAAAGAAAATCTTATATACAACACCCACTCTCTGGCCTCTGATCTCTTAAACATTCTCTCTGTACCCTACTCTGTCTCATTTCACAGTGCTTCTTCTCACCTAACAGCTGAGAAAATTCTGCGAGTATGGCATGGTAACAACACCTAAACAAATAGGAGTACATGTTTAAACATCAAACACTGCTATATTAAAAATATAATTCTTTTGTTCATTGGAAATTCTTTCCTTCTACCTAATCACCCATTGACAGAAATAGACAATGATTCCCAGAAATGTAAAAGAAACACTGAGCAAAAACCTGTCAAACTTTTTACATTATTTTTTTAACAGATAAGGTAAAATTGTGGGGGGAAAAAACCATCCATGTTCATCTCAGATCATCTTCATTAACTCCCCACAGTGATTCAACCAGTTCTCTGTGTGCCCTCGAAATCATATTTTATAGTTTAAATAGTTTTAATATTTAAGAGGAACTTTTACATAAGGGAAAAGTTTAGAGAAACTGGATATAATTTTACTACCTGATTTTCTTTTAATTTGAAGTTATAAAATCTATAGCACATTATTAATTGACAGCCTTTAAAATTTCATCTTAAAGCTCAGCCCATGATACCCTAAGGAAATATCATGCAGGAGGTTCTTTTACATACATTTCCTTCATGAATAAACATTACTTCTTTATTGTGCAGGTGACAGAGCACTGGCTCAGATTGCCCAGAGGCTGAGGGACCTCTTTGCAGACATCTTCAAAAGTCACCTGAGACAGTGAATACAAGGCGTGCTCAAACAGAAGACAGTGAAATCCGAAGTGCTTCTCCTGGTAAATGGTTGTCTCTTTAGGAGGACAGAGCAAATAGACTGTAAGGCCAGAGAAAGCCAAGAGCTAGATAAAGTTCTTGGAAAATACCACTAGCAAAAGTAGTGGCAGAACAGTCCAGTCCCCCTGAGAAAATTTTAAGTGGTCTGAGGTTTATGCCAGAGGCCAAGCTGAGGGGAGCTGAATTACTACTGTGTGCACAAAGTCTGATAGACTTTAAGAGACAGTCAGAACCTGGAAACAGGGTATAAACCAAAGAGGGAAGAAAGAGCTCCTTGAGTTTTTCATCAAGAGTTCAGCCTCTATTTGTACTTGAGATTGTCCCAGTTCAGCTGCAGGACCTTGCTCTTGACCTTGTCCCATGTACTCATGTAGATTCTAGTCCTTCCAGACAATGGAGTTTGAACTTTTGTTTCCAGTTCCCTCAAGAAGTCTAAGAATGAGGCAGTTCTATAAAATGGTAGGCATTGCAAACTGAGTGCTAGAAAGCCCTAACTTCCACATGGAGCATACTGATAATTTTCAGTCAAGAAGTAGAGTGCTGACATTATCTGTCAACCAGTGATTCCACTCCCTTTGTATGTTTTAAAGAAGATAAGTCATGATTTTCAGAGAGAAGCAACTCAAAAGCATAACTGTGAAGTATTTTCTGTCAATATGTAGCCTTTTGAGTTTACACTAAAACAGTTCTAATTTCTTTATTGCTTAAAAAAGGATCTCAGGCACCTGTTGTTGATGCCATTGGAATCAAGAATCTAACCTTCACACATTGCAATACTTCAGCAGACAGAGGTGATTCTCTGCATAGCTCTTTTTTTCCTTGTTACTTGATCATCAAAATATCAGTGTTCATTTTAATTCCAGAGATGAATATTAGCTGAAGAACACCAAGGTAATAGGAAAATGAGGCAAATAAATACCTTGAAGAATGTACATTTGTTGTTGCAGATTCATGTACATATGCATCTTTTAATTCACCTGGTCACATCTTCATTGTTTTCTAATACTGTGTCATACAGATGGGACTTTATAAACGAATTCAAGTCATTGCAAGTATCCACAATGAGGATGTTTCTTTTGACCTTTCTATCAAGAGAGATTTTGACATATTTTAAAGATGTAATTGACTCTCAAAGTTTTCAGCATCCCTTATTACAGGAATATAAAGCAAGTAGATCTGTGCCCCTACTCTATTTCCATCCTCGAAAAAGGGAAGATTGAATACTTTTAATATCTAAGTAGGAAGCCTAGTGGAACATCTGGAATTCTTTTTTCCACTATAACTGAGCTTTCTTTAACCTGAGGCAGAAACCACTTCAGGAAGGGCTCATCAAGGCACTGATGCACCAAGCTGAAATGTTAGTTATATCAAGAAGGTTTTCAACTGTTTCACTATTAGATTTTAAAGTAGACAACAAAATCACCTTGAGATTGGAAATGTAAATAGAACACATACATGAAGTGCAGGCATCTAATGTAGCTAATCTACATGTATTATTCCCATTGACATAATACTGTACCTAAATAATACACATTTATTTTGATACTGTAAGATGTCTCAAACAGGAAAACATGGCCTATGAAAGAATGAGAGAAATTATACAGTCAGAAACTTCTTTCAGAGGCATCAGAGAAAATAGACTTTCCATGTGTCTATTGCTGTGTAAAATATTTTAAAGAGCAGAAGCTAAACAAACGTCTGACAACTGTAATTTCTGTTATCATTATCCTTTCCTGGGTTTCTCTGAGTGGGAAAGTCCTGAAATGTTTTTCACTAACATCCTTTATATAACCATCTAGTTTCAACTGTTCATTCCAATTACTTTCTGCCTTTGCAATTGAAAATATTCAGCCTTTCCACCAAGGCCTTAGAAAACTGGACTACACCATAATTACCGGACAATGCTGAAGAACTCCTAGTGAGCAGATGAGAAAAAGATGAAGAAACCAGGAATCTGTCAAAATGATTCTGCAGATATTTTCTGTTTCCACACAAAATTCTTCAGCTAAATGCTATTGTAGACACAATTCTGCAGAGTATAAGAAAATAACATTATTATTCCATACTATTATTATTTTAAAATATTATATTTTTTCTACCAGTGTTTCATTTCAGCCTATGTAGTTGGAGTGTGAAGTCTCTGGAAGAAACAACTATGTTTCTTCCACCATCGCTGGATGTGTTTAAAAACTGTTTGGATGTGCGGAGAGTTGTTAGTTAGGGTAGTATGGTTAGGTCATGGTTGGACTTGATGATCTTTAAGGTCTTTTCCAACCTGAGTGATTCTATGATTTTATGCGGAGAGATACATTCTAAAGAGATCTTGGTGTCAGCCAACAAAGCCATAAGGGTTGCTCATCAAATAAAAGACCCATGGTTTTGAGAACAGAATTGAATAAAAGGCTGTTTAGCCCAGTGTACTTTCCCTGCCCATAGGCCAGTGCTTAGGGAAAGAATACAGGAAACAAGGAGACCAGATGTTAAGCTTTACCCTAGTGGATTTTTCCAACTTCTTGAAAAGAGCAGATAAGGGACTTTCTTTAGTCAGAAGCTGCATACAGCTCCCATCATGTTTAGTAGTTGCTTCATAAATCCATCCATTCCTTTCATTTGTTTTGAACATAATGTCTGGTGGTTTCACTGGATATCCCTTTCTGCTTCTGTCAAATAAAGCAGAGAATTTCCAGGTATATTTCTTACAAGTTTTGAGACTGTAATATTTAGTGTACTCTCATGAGGAAGTGATCCTGTACAGTATTTCCTATCAGTCATTGTTTCTTTTCTACCAAAGTCTAACATGAGCAGAGCTTCATTCAGCCCGTGCAGTTGGAGCATATGCTTTATGAGAGATCCAAGACATAAAAATATGGTTAGTCACCCCACAAAGCAACAGTCCTCATAATTCTAGACTTCACATATTAAGAGCTTAAATAATCAGGTTTTAAAGTAGAGAAACGAATTGCATAACAAAATAATAGACATTGAAATTCAATTACATCCTTACCTCTAAGCTATAGAAATATACTTATGAGTTTTATGGCTCTTATTTTAATTATTAACTTCAGAATAAGGCTGTTGTGTTTCAGCAAGCATCTCTTTCTAATTAATTCTGCAATGGTCCTGGTAAACCCAAGTTTATCTGAGAAATTTCAACCTAACACTAGGACAGACTGTGAAGTGACAAACATAAGAATATGTTTTTCAAACATGAGGAAAAGGAAAACTTGTGTTAATTTATATCTAAATTGAAAGATTTCCCATTTGAATATACATTTCTTATACACAAGTGGAACACAATGCAAAGTACATTGCTTTTCCTGTCAGTTCTTTTTTCTTGCAGTGATAATCCTTCTAATGCATTAAATTCACAAAAAAAATGCTTTTTAATCCTACATAGCATGCTAAGCACTTGGCTTTCAATACAAACACACAAATTAGCTGTCCATGTCTGTACCAGATATACCAAATAACAGCTTCAGTGATAATCAACTTTAACAAAGCTTCAATAACAAGCCACTCATTTAAACAAAGTAGAAGCTGTCTGACCTCTTCCAAGATGAGTGCTATATGCCTCTGTGTGTTTTCTGGGCAAAATACTCTCAGAAAGTACTGTTTAAATATCATGTTAAACTCATTCTTTTCAGGGAGATGTATTTTACTTCAGAATGCGGTCACAATTCTCTAAACCAGGAGATAATAACACAACTGCTTGTACTGTGAACCTTACCACAGTGTAGCTTATGCACAAAAGGCAGAAAACACTCAAGATTGATCCCTTTTCTTCACAATTGGTAAGTTATTTGGAATATAAGGACTTGAAAAATCAAAATACAACATGAAGTCAGCTTATGAAGCCATGGAGAATACCTCCTCTCTTAACACTTTTAAATATCTTTTTGATACAATAGCTGTTATGGGGAAATAAACTTAAGTGTTCTACCATCTTGAGGATAACACTGGGATTCTGTCAATTCCTAGCATGTAATTAAGACACCGAGATCGATATACTTACTTCTCTTTTCAAACAAGTTTTCACAAGTATGCAAATGCCTTGAACATGGCCTCAGAGATCATTCTACTTGGAATTTCAAATAAATGTCTTTTAACACGCTCCATTTCAAAATCATTCTTTGACACCTAGTACAGAATAGGTATTTGCAAGTAATAAATCATGAATCCTCGTGAGGAAAAAAACCTCAGTAATATTGTCTTGAAATTTGCAAATTTACAGGATACGCCCAACTCATTTCTTTCAGTAGCAGCTATAGCCCAGAAGCAATTACTCACTACATAGCTTCTCCAATGATTTTGAGAAGATAGTCACAGAAAGAATCAATCAGAAGATTAACAAGGACAAAAGTCAACATTGCTGAGAGAAATGGGGATTAGTCCTAACATCAGAAAACTGATGGTCAATAGCACTAAGCCAGTACATGACAAAAAACCAAAAAGCTTATTGAGGAAGAGGAAGATATAAATTGAATGCATCCATAAAAAAAGAAACTATGTGTACTAAACAATTACTGAGTCTAGAAAATAAAGTTTTCTTGCAGATTTCAAGCTTTTCACTAGAGAGTGACATTTTTTTTCTTGTTCAAGAAAAGGGCAAGGGAAAAATAATTATTACAGCTATAGATATTTTTCAAAACATGTAGGAATTGAGGTAGTTATTGACACAATCTGAATGCTGATTAAGTATTCCAGATTTATTGCATTCAGTACTTGTGTGACCAGATGCAGAGTGTTGTGTCTGGTTCTGAGCTCACAGAATACACACACAAAAATAACCCAAAACCAGTAACACTCAGGAGTGAGCCCAGTGAGAGCAACTGAGATGGTCAAGGGTTGGTGCAAAAGATATAAAGGCTAAGATAAATAGATCTGTACAGCCTTAGGAAGAGAAGATGCAGAGGAGACTTTATATAGTCTTCAGCTATGTATACAGGACAGCTGACAGATGACAGCAAGACCCTTCCCACGCTATGCTCTGCTTTTACATTTTGTCTATATCTATATGTTCCGGCTACATCTCTAGATGAGGCTTACATCTACAGTTACATTGTCAAGATATTATTGGCCTTCATATAGTTCCATGGTGATGACCTTTGGTATGTAATAACTTCTTGGTACAAAATAACCGTCAGGTATTGTAAGTGGGTAGGGAAATAAAACACAGCTCAGAGGCATTGTGCAGAATTCTACTATATAGCATTACTAAAAACATAGAGGTCTTATTTCCAAGCTCATTATTCTACTTTACATCTGTGGGTAAAGCATATCCTGTCTTTGAGGTGCAAAACCCTTCAGTCCTTTGGCTGCAGCTTCTATCAGCCTGACAAACCTTTATTTGTTTAGCAGGAGTGCTTAAAATATTATTCCAGTGTTAAGAATAATGTATGCATATTAAAGGAGATTTCTGAATGCTATTTACATGTCTGGCCTACAGTACGAAGGCTTTCTCATATCAGTCAAGGATATCTGTTTATAAAATATCCAAATTTGTCTTCTCTCATAAAAACAAAAGTAGAGTTTATAGAATAAATGACATCACTGCAAAGTATCAGCTGACAGAGCTACAGAAGCTCATGGAGACTGCTACTGTCATTTTGGTTTAGCTAAGTGGAGAGAGCAAGATTTTCAAACAGCTATTAACATTTCAAGAAACTCCAGACCCTTCCTGGCACTTCAATTAGCGGAAGAAGCCAATGCAGCTGAAATCCCACCAGCCTTGAGGGACTGTTTTGTTGGACTCACAAGATTTGATGTAGTCAGCTTTTCTCAGTACTAGTCTGATACTCTGGTTTATGCTTGCTATCTAATAAGAGTAAAGGAAGTTTTTTAACACTGAGGGTTGTACTTTGCCTTCAGAAGCACTCATCAATAACAAATAATATAAAATTCACTAATTCCCCAAAAGATCCCTCAATGTTAACAGAGCTAATCTTGGCTCAGTGGAACAAGGAACTGTAACTTTTCTGATAGCTCCACATATGCCCTAAATTTCCCATTAATCACAATGCTGCATATCTGGTTTAACCGATTTTAAGAACATATTGGTTGTTGTTGTTTTTTTTTTCCATAACAGTTGAGAAGTATATGAAAAAAAACATCAAAATTATTCCTAGAGGTACTTTATTTGAAACAAAAATTATTTGGCTCTTTCACTCTGTACTAGCTTATTTTCATGCAGGCAGATGTAATAGATTAGACAAGTTTCTCTGAATTTGAGTTCTCTAATTTTTGAATGAATTATCACATTGCATTTAAAAATACATACTTTTAGACTTGATTTAATGTATTTGCACCTAAAGGAACATAAAAGGGCTGTCTGCATTCTTAAATTTGACATTATGAAAGGAAGTATAGAATTAATATCATATTAGATACAAGTTGTTTCCCTTCTCGAAATACTGCAACTCTGTGCTTTACATTCTTCAAATTAGTTCTCCCATGTATGAAGTGCAAACATCATTGAATTTGTATTTCACATGCAAAAAGATGAAAAACTTTTAACTTCAGAAAAACATAATAACTTCAGCATTTATCTAAATGTTTTTCAAGCCCCCTATAAAACATAACAAAGCACTATTCCCTTCCTGTTATTTGAGAATATGATCTCATTCAGTTCAACTGCTGAAGCTTTTAATACATATTAATGACAATACAAATCTATACATCTCTTCTTGCAGCCTTTAAGGCAAAATATAATCCTGATTCTGCTCTCACATGCATCAGAGAACTAGTTGCTGCCAAATCAATTAAAATTTAAGAATTTGTTTAAACAACATAGTTAATACAAGGTCTGATAAAAAAAGTTTTTTGTATACACAAACTGTAGCAATACAAAATAAATTGCCTAATACAAATCCTCAGAAAAGCAGAATGATCATATACATTCTGCAGGCATTCTTCAGAGTTTAGTACTGTAGCACTGTAGCACAACAACTTGGATGGATGTGTTTCTGCCATAAGAGGTACCCCAAAAGTCAGTCTCAAGCTAAAAAAAACAACAACATTTGGGTGAAATAATATTCAAAGAAGAAATTCAGTCAATTATTTTTTGCCTTAAGGGGAAAGGTTTCCCAATTTGATCCTTTGGCAGTATGTATGTCTTTTCTTCTGCTCATGAGTCACAACTGCATTCCCATGAAAAATTTAAGTACATTGTTAGGACTCAAAAGCTTACTCTCAATGAAAGAAAAAAACTATTAAAACAGTAACTCAAATAGTCAATAAAATAAAGCCAATGAAAAGAAAGTGGGAAAGATAGCTAATATTTTAAATGCTGAATTTAAATGAACAAAATAAACTTACCTTAATCTTAAGAACTTGCTAGGAATAAGAATGCAGCAGAACTGACTTGATGTTGACATTAATAAAGTTCCAGCAAGCCAATTACCCAGTGGTTTACATTCAGCTGACCTCTGCTTATTCCTTCATCCCATTTTCTTCTGAGGAAATGTTATTTCTCTTATTTTTTAAAACTCTACTGAAGAGTAGCAAGCAATTTAAAGTGAGACAGCCTTCAGAAAATGGACCCCTTATCTCTGAAAAGATAGCAAACAATAGATTTCAGTTCTACAGCCTTTTATTTATTTTCCCAGCTTACCTATTATGTGCTCTATGCATGTTTCTATGTATTTGAAAACAATTTGCACTTTATCCAAAACTACAAACCTGCAAATCAAGTTAGAACACAGCACAAAGCAAGTAGCAATAAAGTTGAATGATCTATTCTTCTGAGGTAATTGCACTGCTAAAATTTGTCATGCTTAGAGACTTAAACATTTGTCTCTGTGTTTATTTCATCTGTTTCATGAACTCAAATTCAGGAAAAGAAAAACAATTTTCAAATAATTTCCTAAAATAATCTGGAATCTCATAGTGACAATCCTTGCCACACAGCAGAGAAGTGTGTTGTCACCTCAGTCTTTACGAAAGAAATGATAAACAGGTATACTTGAGTGTTCAGTTATCTCGCTGAGAATTCAGAAGTATTTTCCCTGAAATAAAAATTAAAAAAAAAAAAGCAAGAACACCAACATGAACTAAATTTGACAAGTTTATTTCACGAACTAGAGATCTCACATAAAACACAGTATTATCTTTCAAATTAAATATATTATTCCAGTCACAATTTTTTTAGCCATCATAGAGAACTAGAATTTACCCCCTTGGTTAGACAAAGTGATTTCATCAACCAGAACTCCACTATTCATAAATAATTGTGTAAGAAACTCTACTTATGGAACATTTACTGAAAAATGATCAAAATATGTTTTTAAAATGCAATTCTGAATCCACAAAATGCAGCTAAGTATTTCACCAAACTCTCAAATTACCCAGACATGGAGATGTCTCTACTTCCTTTAACAACTAAAAAACGTATAATACAAGTAAATAAATATTGCACGGGGATAGAAAACAATATTAAGAAGAAATTATTAGAAAGGCTTTCACTTGAACTAGAAAATAAATATTTGTAATAATGAATTTTCCAACAATTGCGTGAAAATAGTGGCTAATATATGTATAGTCTGTGCCTATTAGTAAGTAAACCTAATTACAAGAAAAACATGCAGACTATTTACAGTTCTAGCAGATTATAGGTTAGTACAACATACTAAGACAAATTACTTCCAAGTAAAAAGGTTGCTTAAATATTCAAGTAGTTCAGTCTAAATCCCTCCTTCGTAGGTAACAGGCATCCCAGCTGAGAGTCCCAGCACTTCTTCAAAGCCATAGTGTTATCTATAATTACTTCCCTGCTATGGTGGACCATAAAGCTCATAATTTGTGAAAGGAATATACACGACTCAGAAGAAATATAGCTCTAGCATGTTACATCTCTATGAGGAATTCAAGCGAAGCCAGAGTGCAGTAGAGGCTTAGATCCCCTTAGGATGTGGTCTATGAAATCTTAGAAATGAAAACAGATTTAATTAAATCAACACTAAGC
>PPHD01008770.1:12500-21396 GCA_002909625.1 Bambusicola thoracicus | reverse complement strand
GGACATGCTGTGAAAGATCAGGCAACTCACTAGCTTCAAACAAACACACACAACTATTGAAAACAACAAGAAGAAAACCAGTAATTTGTGTCTGAAACCCAGCTCATATTATCTATCATTCAAGGAGCGGCCCCAACAAAAGTTATGCCAGCACAAGGGAAGGATAGCAGGAAGGACCACTCACAGTCCAGAAAACCAGGCACAAAGCCGTACCCCAAGTGGTGTGGCACGACTACATTCTGAAACGAAGCTGAAGGACTGAGACATTCTTCCTTAGTGCTGACTGCCTCTGGCCATTCCCAAAACAATTACAATTTTTTCTGCATATATAAAAGAACCGGGAGGTTTTGTAATCATAGTCTGAGTTTATGCTTCTCTCCTTAAGAGCCTTCAGTTTCCATGGACATTCATTAACGGGAGGTTAAAAAACAATGGCAGAAGAGAACGGGCTGCTTTTATATCCATGTGGTTGCAAACACTCCGAGTTGGAAACGCGCACTCAAAATAAAAACCTTCCTGTGCTGTTTCCAAATTACAGCAGAACAGAAAACGCACAACTTCCACAGCTTTTTTACTGAAAATTTAATTTTACAAAATACCCTTTTCCATCAAAGAAACTTCCCTGCAATGTATGTGAACCCAGTGTTTTATAGATCTGTACAGGGAGATATCAGAGAGGTTTGATAGAAGGAAAGAAAAAAAACCTTTTAGCAGACACCTAGTTGCAAAACCTACAGCAATGGGAATACAAGCGTGTCTTAAAATGCTAAAGCAAGTAATGCAATATAATTGTTGAATCTATTTGAAATGTGAAAGTTTCCTTAAAACAGTCCATATGGTATGCAGAACATCACAGCTGGCACAGAACTGCCTGTATTTAGGTTTAAACACAAAAACAATGTATGTAAGGAACATCTTTTGAAAAATAACCCGAGTGCTGCTATCATAAGGCAAACATACACAAAGGTGCTGACAGCATAGAGGGAAATCAACAAAAAAAGATGAATATTTAACTGTTCAAACACCAAACTGTTTTTAAACGTTGCCAACAGAAGTTTGAAAGATAAACAGTGCCAAATCAACACAGGAGACCGTTTTAACTAGCTAGGTGTAACGCATATAGCTTTACATCATCTCAACAAATGTGAAACTAGACATCAGTACTCGAACTCGGGCCTCTGGGCAAGGCCTAGTTAGTCTGCTGCATTCTGGCAGCTTTGAATTTTGATATCCTCTTTGTGGTTTCTTCTGATGCTTTGGACAAAACTTCCTCCGATTTCTGCTCCAGAATGGTAGGCAGGACAGGGTGAGCAATGACTGGGTGTGGTATGAGGGAGGGAGACAAAGGCTCCTTTTCTATGACGGTTCCAGAAAATGCCTGTAACAGAAGAGAATACTCAAAATGAGCTAATAAAATGCAAATGTGAAGCCATGCCCATAAGGTCGTTACCCTATATTAGCCTGATTAGGATTGTTATTTCTTTTAATCAAAAGTAAAGAAATATCTTTAAATCAATGATTGTTCCTTGCATAAGTAACCAAATTGTAATTAACCTCAAAATACAGCACATTCAAGGATGACTGAATGAAAGACAATGTCTTAAAAGTACTACTTAATCTCAATCCTACTGCATAAATGATCTAAAAATCTCCTTCCTCACTGACACATGCTCAAGAAATAGCACAGCTGACGTAATATATAGTTTCATTTTGGATAACAAATGGAGATTTTGCAATGTCGGAGTATGTCAGCATTTCTATCATACGTCATATTTTATGACTTAATATCTTCTAATTGCATCAAGCTGACACGCTGCATACAAATTGGCAAGCATATATTTTGTTTTTTCTTTCTCCTTACCAAATATGATCAAAAAACAGTCAAAGCAATTTATACTTAGGAGAACAGCAAACTCGCTTCCAACTATTCCTCTCTACAAAAGGTCCAATAAACATTTAATGTTTAAAAGTGATAATTTACATGACTATTTTTACTTAACTAAGAAATGGCCGGGACTCTTGGAAAACATCTGAAAAAAAAGTAAGTCAGAACTATTTTTCATAAACCTATTTTAGAACAGATCATCATACTATGGAGCGAAAACACAAAATTCAGAATGCCCAAGGACAAGGGAAGCAGTTTACATCCAAGGCTTGATGACCATACTGGGCATGAAAGAATGCACACCAGATTTATTAACTATGCTTAGTTTTGCTTATTCATAACTCAGTTACCAAGAAAAACAAAGCAAAACAAAACCGCCATTCTTTTCTTCCAAGACCTGCAAAGAAAACCAGCATTTCTTTTTGTTTGTTTTCTGCTCCAGTAGCCAAACTATGCCTAGAGCCGTGCCTGTACACAATTATGTTCTTCTAACAACGTGCACCCTTACCAAAAAAAGTCAGCAAAATACAAACTAAGAAAATTGTGGCAAAATTGGAAATAAAAAGGAAAAAAAAATACTGTGTGTGTGGCAAATGGTAATGGAGAAATAATGTATCTCAAACACACCCAAAAAATAACCAAAAGAAAAACATACAGCACTTCAGAAGGCATGTCTTTAACAGGAGTGTTTTATTCAGTTAAGAAAACAAGCTCATTTTATTCTAGAGAATAATCATTCTGCCTTCACAGTGTGGACTACTAAGAAACACCAACGGTGTATGTGGATGTTTTACAAAAACGTACTAAGTGTGGTCCAGAAGATTTGCAATGTGAACTGCTAACTCTGTAGAAGAATCTTCCACCATAGTTCTTCCACCTGTACCCGTCTGTAGCTCTTCGGATGAAAAGCAATGACAATTAATAGATTTTATGAGGAATATATTCCTTGTAAAAAATATTTATGCTCAAAAAGGTGTTTTCAGTGACCTTGTCCACTGTACTGGGAACTACTGAAAATTCACTGGACTCTTAGCTTAGGGCTAAGTTTTTACAAAATAAAAGCGATGAATATCCTTCTGTCATGAATTTCAGACAAGCAGCTACATTTAATTCTTGCATTCATCCAGTCACTGTGCAACTGTATAATTTCCCTTACTTGGTACAGTCTCTTTCCTTTATGATTAAATACTAAACTTTCCAGAAGCATGGAAACAGGTGTTTTGGATCACTGCTGACCCTGGTATGGAATAGGACAAGCAGAACATTGACAGAACACAGGGTTACAAAGAGTCATCCCTTCCCACTCACCAACTACGCAGCTGAGACTGTCGTTTATTACTATTTTTTTAAGCCAGCTATATACCCTCAAGGGAAATTCTCAGGGTGGCCCAAGTCAAGGGCGCACCAGCATATAACTACTTTGTTGGACCTTTACAGGAGAGTTTGAGGTCAGGGGGAACCCAACTGCCTCGTTTCCTGTCCTCTGCCTCTAGGATGTGTATGACAAAAACCTGTCACCTGATAACGTCCTTCTGTAAGCCCAACTAGGTAGGAGTTAGAATATCATTTTAAAGAAATCAAACAAACTGTTGGTGTAAGCAACTATATTCTTTGGATTTCTCATTTTTATCCCTGCCAACGATCAATAATTAATTAAAAACTGTACCTCAGTTGTCCCTGAAGAGGCAGGGAGCTTTTTTGGTAGCTGCTGCTGCCCCGCCTCCTCCTCTTCCTCCAGTATGCCTTCGCTGTTGTCACTCTGAGTAGCTTCATCACAGCTAATGCTCCTCTGAACTCCTCGTCTGTCATCAAACTCAGCAGCACTGTTCTCACTGGTATCGCTACAAACACTATTCTCTCTGCTTCGAGACTTCAAAATTGATTTACGAGGGACATATTCTCCATTCACAACATCAACAAAGACTCTATAAAGGAAAATGTTAGCTTTAATAAACCATTTCAGGATCAGATGACAAATTTACAGTGATACTGCTTTGTCTTTTGTACAAATTAATTATGATGTGCTTTTCCAACTTTTTTCACTGTAGAATTACAATACTGTACCTTTGGAGGCATTTTATTTACCAACGCAGGAGAACCAATTCTGCAGAGCAAACACTGCTCCTACGCCTGTTATTCAAGCATTAAGTTCGTATACTCTTCAGCAGAAAACATATAGCTCTTCGAAAAGTGCTACAGAAAACGAAGTAGCGTGGGTTAGGAAAAGTTGGAAAAAAAGTAAACTAAGCAATTTTCAGGGCTGTGTTTGCAAAGAGAAGCAGAAGGTCAGAATGATAGAGAGTTTCCAGAATGAAGTCCTTGTCAAACGCAGAATATAGAAACAAATACTTGAAACATTCACTCGCACATGGAATGCATGAAGCTTTTTCTTGACAAGTGCCACAACCTTCTGCTTTTCATTAAAAAATAAAAAAAATAAAAATAAAAAGTCAGCTTTTAAGATCAGATCAACATGAGGACACTTTTCAAGTACTAACAGACTGTAACTGATAAAGAGGCCTCTTCCTACAGTTTATACTCCATCTCTATGACTTGAAGAAGTCAAGGGTGGGTGGAGCAGAACAAGTGGCATTAGAAGACAGAGACAATTTTATCAAGCTCATGAAGGAGGAGCCCAATGACTGGATGAGTCTTAAGGGTTTTACTTGTTTCTTAACAGCTTTATTCAGCACATACTCTTGGAAACGCTTGCCTCTATAGAAAATACAGCTCCTTTGCAGAGCTGAGGGAGAGCACCATGTAAGAATCCTCTACCTCATCTTCAGCCCCAGTTATTACTGGATGAGTTTTCAACTTCTTCTTCTTTGTGCCACTTATTTATTTATTTTTTTAAGATACTTAAGTGCTTGACACAAAAACACAGTATGACTTTCACAGACACTTATTCAGCCAACTAACAGGTATCCATGTTCATTTTTAAAGACCTAAATACCTGCTCTAATTCTCCCTGAATCTTTGTTTAGACTTCATACAGTCTAAGCTCACTGTTATTTGTAGAGCTCTCTAAAAGTGCAGATATTCGACTGCTGAGCACTTCTTCTTTTGAGGAGAGAGCCAGCAATGGACTGAAGTTAGGCAGGAAGAATACAAGAAAATCTATGCAAACAGAACCACAGTACAATCTGAAGATACTGGAAGGAAGAAATGAAAAACATCATCTATTAGGTGGGAGGAGAGGAGTAAAGGAAGTGACAGACCTGGTCAGTTACATTTGAAAACAAACACAGAAGTAAATGACCAGGAATTGATGACAACACATAACAAACTGCTATATTACTTCATGCAGATGATATGTACTGGCAAAATGGAGTAACTTTCAGAAACTCCAAAAAAGTGAACAAACTGATGGCTGAAAAAAAAAATTCAAGCTAAGAAATGTTTCATGGATACAAAAGCACTGCAACCATGCAGAAGCCACAAACTTTTATTCATAAGTAGTAAATTCAGCTCCAGCTGTATTTTTTCAGGAATCAGTAGGCTCGCTTTTGTGCTATAGGTGAACAGAAATGAAAAGAGAGTTCTGCTAAAAGGAAAGCTCACTCACCAATACCATAGATTACATACCGGTAAATGTCTGCTGGGGTTTTGATGTTAGGCAGTTCTGGAGTTGCATGGCCATGGCCATTGCCATTGCTGTTCTTCCTTTTACGCTTGGCCTCTTCTTTCTTTTCACTGAATTTCAAAGTAGTATTTTTTCCTGTGTTTATTCTTACCTGAAAATGGAACACAAATGACAGTCTAGACTATAAGATCAACAATTGCCAGGCTGAGGATCAACTGAGTTAGGGTAGTTTGGTTAGGCTGCAGTTGGACTTCATGATCTTTAATTCCAACCTGAGCAATTCTATGATTCTCTGAGTTCTGACATTCTCCTATGCAAGCAGTTGAGGACTACAAACCACAGGTAAGTTAAATAAATGCACAATGAGTAACGTTCACAGTAAGAAACTGTTTACTCCTTACCACCTGCACCAGGTTAAAGCATTTCTTTGCACTTACGTGCAAGGATTTTGCATATAGCCTATGGCAACATGCTTGAGCTGTTTAATAGTTGAATTCATGTTAAGTCATTTTAAAAACTTATCCACAGGACACTACATTTTAGATCTGCCTGAAACCAGTACAGCGAGGTTTACATTTTAAGATCGCTTTTAAGGCCACATTTGAAACTATCAAATTTAAATGGTGGTTTTTTAAAGGTTGAAACCCATCTAAATAAATTTCATCTGCAGTTACCTCTCTACTGTATCTACATAACGTAGTGTTCTTTTTTAGATAACATATATGGTATACGTGTTTTACAAAATCTCTTTACAGAAACATGTAAATATTTATGTACAAACCCTTTTAGGTTCAACAGTATGAGAGAAAAAAATAGTTGGAACGGAGCTATCTCCAACATCTGTGTCATCTTCATCGTCACTATGGTAATACGTAGAGCCATTTACGTGGCGAACAAACAAGTCTGAATTTGTTACTTCTTTCTGGAAGTTGCCCTGAGTTATACAGTCTTCTACTCTGCATGTTCCATTGAGATCCGTTCTCTTATCCTCCTTTTCCTCTTCTGAGGAGGTTGTATCTTCTCCATTTGTCTCAACTGTACCAGGCATCCTATGAAACAAGAAACATTTAAGTGAACCAAGTAAGGTAATTCTTACTCTCGAGACACAGGCATACAAAACAGCCAACAAGCCCGTACTTCTTGTCTCCCAGGTACTACGTTTACAGCCAGACTGTGGAACCTTATACATACTCAGTAAAAATGTCCAAATCCTTTCCACATCAACTGGACAAACTAAAAATGTGACATTCTGGCTAATGACATATACATTGCTTTAGGAAGAGAACAAATCTCAGGATGTCATTTAACATTAAACGTTTAACTCCTACATTGTAAACAAAGGATTTTCTTAGCCTATGGGAAATGGATCTTACTTCCCCCTCCTTCTATCTCCTCAAAGAAAAAACTCCTATAGTTCTGGATGGGAACAGTTGCACAGAGGCAAATTTCAGCACCTTTGGCCTTCCAGTGCATGTTTTGTTCACATTCCATCCATCGTCCACATATTACAATTTTAATCGCATCCTCCTGATCACCTCTTTGTGCTTACAAACAGATCTTCTGTGTACAACCACAAATACATCTTGTTGCTTTCTGAACTCCAAACCTGAATGCACTGCCATACCTGTCAAGTTCACCAAGTATCTCTTCTTGTCTCTCAAGCTCTTCCAAGCGGGCCCACAGCTCCTCCTCCGACTGAAAGCGGCCCGCTGATTTCGTGTCCCTTCCATTCGCCAGAAAATCTACCTCAAAAGCATCTGATACTTTTGGTTTTGAATGAGGTTTGTGAGCTGTTCTGTATTTGCCTGTGTAACAAAAAAATATAAGATGCAATTACCAATACAATCGACACAAACAATGAACGAACAAATAAATAATGAAAACGAATTGGGGAAAACAAAACACAAGGAATTAAGGAATATGGGTAGAACATTTTCCACTTCAAATTATTGTTTAACTGTTTAAGTGACACCGCCGATGAACCAGAGCACCATCACAGGATAATAGTCTCCGGATGTTACAGAAATACCAAGGCAAAGCACAGATGTTTATTTACAAAGCAGGAGACACTGATCCTATGACATTTTTATTACATTGTTGTTCAGATGGTGCTTTTTTTTTCTTTCTTTTTTTTTTTTTTTTTACCTCATGCCTTGATTTGATCTGCTAGATAACAGCATGTCAATGTGACATTTGCTCATAGTCCCATTAACAGCACATTTTATTAACTGAGAAAACAAACCTCGTTTGTACTTTAGCTCATTTTGGACAGTCATATATTTAAAGAGTCTTTTGTTTTGGGTTGCCTTTTTTTGTATTATTTATAACGAAGACCATCACAAATGATCTCCAGAGTAATCTGGTCAAAACGTGGTCAATACAAATGATTTCTTTTAGTGAAGAAGGCCCGTTTTGAAAACTGCACATAAGTTTGTCTTTCAAAAATAATACATACAAGCCAACTTAAAGCCTCAGAAGTGACCCAAGACACATTCCTGTGAGTAAACAATAGTCACAGACATGTTTTTGAGGACACTTAAAAGCTTTGTTACCTGGACAAACCATGCACACGCTGAGGATGGAGAATACTTTCTCCTGTTTGCATACCGTCTGGTACATAGGAATCAAACAGCCCGAAGACACCAATGCTTTAGTGCTGTCTGTCTGAAGGACAGCACTGCTTCCTGAATCCCCCCTGACCCTGGGGCACAGACTGCTCCAAACCCTGTTCAGGAGAGTCAAATCTTCCTCTTTTGCCACTGCCACATATGCCCAACACTGTCTCTCGGGGGGTCTTTATGGAACACTGTTTTTGCTTCTAATCAACAGTAAAATAGCGTCTTCACGATTCAGCATCCTTAAAATTTTAAGATCCTTTTATTAACCAATTATGTGGTCTTGGTTAATTTTAGGAACTCACAATTTAAAGATATCCTCATTCAAATATGCCCATTTGTACTTTAATCCTGGGATAAATACAAATTCAACAGCAACACAAAAAAGCAAACAGGTGACTGCCAAGTCATGTTGGAAAGCATGACCACTACTCTTCCACAGGACAGCACTTTTCACTGTCATTACGAAAGGGCTGAAATATATTCCATTAAGATTTAAATATAAATGAAGATAAGCTAAGTAATCAATCTGGCTTGTGAAATTACAACTGGTGTAATTATAAAATTAACAAATAAAATTTGGAAGGATTATTTAACAATCTATTTCAACTTGAACTCCCAGCTTCTTTCTGTTCCACTTCAACGCTAACCAGTGATTCCACCACTATGGTAACTGCGTGGCTTCCTGATCACTGTGCTTTGGCACACCAGTACTTTTCCTTTCTAATTCTGACAAAACTTCTGCCAGTTAGGAAACCAGGTCAGAGCTCAAAGACAACAGAGGTATCCACTTGCTGCTCCAATACACACTGT